>NJFT01000273.1:0-49515 GCA_002221725.1 Scedosporium boydii
CCCCCCCCCCCCCCCCCCCCCCACCCCACAAAACCCCCAAGATCTGGTGACCCATAGCCGACGAGGGAACGTTGCTTACTATTTTAAGATGTGAGAACTTGACATTTTTCTAGTGGGCATCGTATCATTTCTATTCTAGCTCATCCATCATTCTATGTTCCTCAACCGGGGAATAGAGCCGAACTGGGATATCAAATAACAGTTACACGGAAAGGGTCCATCTACGAAAGCTGCTTAACCCCGTTTCCCAAAGACTTTTTAATCTCCGCAATCACCGCGGCCGTGACCTCCTTCGTCGTCGCGCTGCCGCCGAGGTCGACAGTAGTGATGCCCGCAGAGCAGACTGCCTCGACGCATTGCATCAGCTTGGCGGAGGCTGCCTCCTCGCCGAGCCAGGTGAGCATCTCCGCGGCGGTCCAGAAGGTGGCGACGGGGTTGGCGATGCCCTTGCCCGTGATGTCGAAGGCGGAGCCGTGGATGGGCTCGAACATGGAGGGGTTCTGGCGGGAGGGGTCTAGGTTGCTGGTTGGCGCGATGCCGATGGAGCCGGCGAGGGCGGCGGCCAAATCAGAGAGGATGTCGGCGTGCTGGGGTAGAAGTTAGATTATTGTTCATGTATTTAGACGAGAAGACTGGGTGTATGGTTCACTTACCAAGTTAGTGGCAACAATGGTGTCCAAGCTCTCGGGCTTAAGAACCATCCTCGTTGTCATGGCATCGACAAGCATCTTGTCAACGGTGACATCCGGGAACTCCTTGCTAACTTCGGCCGCAACCTCATCCCACAAGACCATGCCATTTCGCTGGGCGTTGCTCTTCGTCACCACGGTAAGAAGCTTTCTAGGCCTCTTCTGCGCAGTCTCGAAAGCGAAACGCATCAGCCTGGAAATACTGTGGCGGGTAAAGATGGCCACCTCAGTGGCAGTTTCCCAAGCTTGGCCACGATGGGACCGACCACCCTGGCCCGCATACTCGCCCTCGCTGTTCTCGCGGATGATGACCCAGTCGAGATCGCCAGCCTTGCAGTTGCGGAGAGGAGATTGCGTGCCAGGGAGAACGCGAGTAGGACGCACATTAGCGTACTGCTGGAACGGCTGGCAGATGGCTAGGCGGAGTTCCCAGAGGGAAATGTGGTCAGGGACGTCTGAAAATGAGTTAGTAAAAAAAAAAAACTAATTTCTCCTTCTGCCAGGGTGCGATAGTCTAGAAAAAAAAAACGTACCAGGAGCACCGACGGCGCCGAAGAGGATGGCGTCATGCTTCTTGAGCTGCTCAAGGCCACCGTCAGGGATGTACTTTCCCGTCTTCTTGTACCTGTCCGAGCTCCAGTCGTAATGCGTGAAGTCTAGGTCAAAGGTCTGAAGGGTTTCAGCGAGAGCATTCAACACCTCAAGACCGGCCTCAATGACCTCGATGCCAATGCCATCCGCGGGGATGGAGGCGATGCTGTAGGACTTCTTGACCTCAAGGGCGCTAGGAGACATGGTGAAGGGTATGGCAGGGGGGACTTTTGTGGGAAAATCAACGATGTAGATGCAGGATGAGTTGTTCTGAGGGGGAGGGCAATACACGCCGAGCTCTCATAAGATGCTCCTTTTGTACGAGATCTCTATGCAGCGTCCCCACAAAACGATACTAGGGATGCGGACATTCGTTGGTTGCTCGAAATGCCGAGTCGCATCGCTCATTGGGAGGTGAGCTGCGCCTAGGACACTTCTTGGCCCGCCCTCCGTCAGACCGTCGTCCGATCCACTCGGGCTGGTGGCAAAGAGGAAGTGGTGAGCCGGGGATTTTAATCACCGCGGACATTCTTCGTCCGTCGCCCCCTCTTTCCCCCTCCCCCCCTTCCCCCCGACCCTTGCTAATGGGGAGGCGCTAATCTTGCACCTAGGACGTTACCAGATCACCGCTGCTTGCCGCCACAGCAAACAAGTTTGGAGATGCGAAATGCAAGGGGGAAATGCCGAAATAATTCTCTCAGCCCAGCCAGCAGCAACTCCATGTCGAATCATTATTCGCACGACGGCGGAACTGAATGAATACAAGCAACTGTAGTCGTTTCTTACGCTGTCAATTGGGATAATATTTCAATTACGTCTTGATCTTGGGCCATTCCTACTCTCCTGACTATACTCCCTCCAGTTTTCATTTCCAAAATGATTGCCCCCAGCGCAATCGAGTCGGTCCTGGCCGTCTTCGTTCCCCTCATCCGAACCCACAGGCAGAGGACCGCGCGACCGTTTGTGCTTGGCTTATCGGGCCTGCAGGGGAGTGGAAAGTCCACATGGGCCGGGGCTCTGGTCCAGGCTCTGACGACTCAGCACAGTCTAAAGACGCGGACCCTTTCGCTCGACGACCTCTACTTTGACCACCCTCAGCTGGTCGCTATTAGGGAAGCCAACCCTGACAATGGACTCCTACAAACACGAGGACAACCAGGCACGCATGATGAGACACTGGCCCAGGAATTCTTCAGTCAGGTGCAAAAATTCAACTCGGATTCAGCCGAACCGGGGAGCATCATCAAGTGGCCTGCTTTCGACAAGAGTCTCTTTAACGGCGAAGGAGGCCGGGTACCTGTCGACCAGTGGGAACAGGTACCTTTGGACCAAGGCCTTGACGTTCTAATCTTCGAGGGTTGGTGTCTAGGCTTTCAGCCCCTGGACGAGGCGTCGGTAACCCAGAGATGGGAGCAGGCCAAGGCTTCCGCCTCAACCAATCCAACTCAATCCGATGACGTACAAGACCCCTGGCTCGTCAACACGCTGCCCAGCCATAAGTTGAGCCATCTGCTTCTCATCAACGACAATCTCAAGCGGTACTGCGACACGTTCGCCGGCCCAGCCAACTTTGACGGCTTCTTCCACCTCAGCACGGACAGGCTCGCCAACGTATACGAGTGGCGATTAGATCAGGAGAGGGCCCTTAGGGAGCACAAACCGGGTATGTCGGACATGCAAGTGGTGCAGTTCGTGCGGGGTTACATGCCCGCCTATGAGCTGTTCTTGGATCGTCTCCAACGGCAGAATTTCTTTGGCCGTGGCGAGAGCGGGGGAGATGGCGAGCTAAAGAAGCATGTCCAAGTAGTTTTGGGCAGGGCTAGGGTCGTCACGCAGATTAAGAAGATGTAAGCTGCCCATACGATAGATCTAGAGAGAAAAGGAACCATCCCGGCCATTTTTTTTTTTCAAGCCCATCTCCACACTTTCCGAGCAAGCCCAATTTCTGCTTCTCCGCACTCTGAGCTAAATGTGTCCGGGGAAGCTTCTAACCCCGCATGCCTCCATCGCGAGTGATCCTCTCCAGCACCAAATTTCGGTCCGGGGAACTTGTTAGATCCTATCCCTCGCTAGCCCTAATTGAGCATCTCACCGACATGATGCGACCTTGGAAAGACCTAAGAGGCGAACATCAGTCGATGTCACCTCTTCTCTTTTCTAGAACCGGATCCCTTTGCCGGGTCCTAAATTTATGCCCCGCCTTAGTGGTTGTTAAGTTGGGTGGTATGCGGCGATTTCTTTGTCCGCCGCTAAAATACGAACCAAATATCTCGAGCTAGCACACTTCGTTGAAATCCATGTCTGGGGTAAAATCCGGGGCCCCGGTGCTCCTAACACGCCCGATGTGGCTTGTCGCGTGGCCGATCTGGAGACTACTATAGATACCCTGCGTGGTTCCCATCTTCCTCGACATGACTCCCTGAGCCGTGTAGCTTCACACACCTCTTTTGCCCTTTGACTTGAGACACCATTCCAACATCACACCTGTTGCGTGTCAAGTTCGAACATGACCGAAGCCAAGCGTCTTAGCATTGACCCAAAGCCGGCTGAAAACTTCGTCGAGATGGCTCCTGGCAGCGTCTTGGAAAAAGGTGGTGTGCACGGTGAGGGCGAGGCTGATTACTCGGGTGCCGTCAACAAGACGGACCCTGCAGAGATTCGCCTCGTGCGGAAGCTCGATTGGCGCATCATGCCTACGCTGTGGGCCATGTATTTCCTCAACTATGTAAGCCTTTTTTCTTTTTCTTTTCTCTCTGCGTATTGTCATATACATGGACAGGTTAGGTTTTTACTAACGCGGACCTCACAGCTTGATCGGAATGCCATTGCCCAAGCGCGGCTTAATGACATTGAGGAGCACCTTGGTTTGAAGGGAACGCAGTACAATACTTGTATTTCGATTCTTTTTGTCGGGTAAGTCAATCAAATCAAACTAAAAAGGAAAAAAAAATTACTCGTCACTTTATACACCAGCTAACTTGGCCATCAGCTACTTGCTCATGCAGGTTCCGTCAAACATGCTCATCTCCTCTAAGCGCGTGCGGCCCTCCGTCTACATGTCCATCTGCATGATGGGCTGGGCTGTCGTCTCCGCCTGTACCTCCCTGGCCAAGAACTACACGGACCTTGTGCTCCTTCGATTTTTCCTCGGAGTTGCCGAGGCTCCCTTCTACCCCGGAGCTCTATACATCCTCTCCATCTTCTACACCCGAAAGGAGATTGCGACCCGGTTGTCCATCCTCTACTCGGGCAACATTTTTGCCACCTCTTTCTCGGGTCTCATCGCCGCCGCCACATTCAACACAATTGGTGGCAAGCACGGATTGATGGGTTGGCAATGGCTTTTCATCATCGAAGGTGTCTTGACGTTCGCCGTCGGGATAATTGGCATTTTCACCCTAGCCGACAGCCCCCTGACCACGCGCTGGTTGACTGAGGAGGAGCGTGAGCTCGCGCATGGGCGGATGGTCCGAGATACTGTCGGTGTCGAGGAGAGCAAGGGAGCTCGAGCTGGATTGGCGCAGGCCATCCGCGATCCCCGGCTTTGGCTGTTGTGCTTCATCCAAAACATGCATCTCTCCGCCTGCTCCTTCAACAACTTCTTCCCTACCGTCGTTGGCTCTCTCGGATTTAACGATACCATTACGCTCGTGCTTACGTGCCCTCCTTACCTCGTCTCTGGCTTCTTCGGCTACGTTGCCGGGCTCTCTTCCGGCAAGTACAATGAGCGAGCCTGGCATATCACCGCTTGCATGAGCATGGCCCTCGTCGGCTACATTATTTCCTGTGCGACTCTCAACACGCCGGCGCGTTACATTGCCTGCTTCCTCTTCGCCAGTGGCGCCTACGCCGTAAATTCCATGATTCTCGGATGGGTGTCCGCCACGCTTGGTTCGACCCCGGAGAAGAAGTCGGTCAGCCTGTCCATTGTTAACGTGATTGCCAACGCGTCGTACGTTTACACTGCCTACCTGTACCCCAAGAACGACGGGCCCCGCTACTTAATTGGAATGTCGAGCAATGCTGCATTCGCCGTTATGTGCATTGCAGGAACTTGGGTTTTGAGGTTCTGGCTCGTGAAGACGAACAAGAACCTGCATAGGGAGGGCAATACTGAGGCTGTCCGCTATGCCTACTAGTTATAAGACGGGGACGAAATCTGTAAAAGAATATAGTAAACGGCGGGAATAGGCTCTACCAGTCTGTTTTTTATCCGCAAGTATTATTTTGTTGCTTTTCGCAAGTATTAAAACCTTATCGATGAATCGCTCTCCAAATTGTATTCCTTGAAATTTCGCAGTTATTGGATCTTGAATTTTTTTTTTTCTAAATGAAAAATTTCATCCTCATCTCTATTTAATCCATGAATTCCACCATTTTTATTCGTTTATTTGCTCCCTATCAATATTCTGTATGAAGTTGGAGGCGCGCAACCTGGATTAGCGACTATCCTTGTGGACATTCATTACGAGAAATTATTAGTACATTGGACACACAGGTTCCCCTTTTTTCTTTAATTAGAAGCTATAATTTAGTACAGTAGTGTACAAGCCATGTTTATCTGGGCTACCGTAGATAATTCCATGTCGGGTCTACCGAGGCATCGAACTCCGCAGTCGCAAGAAAGGGATTGTCGATAGCACTGAAAGATCGGGCGAACAAATAATCATACCAAACCATGGACTCCTGGCCCTCGACAGGGGCGCCATCCACGGTATCCCCTTGTCTATTTGATGGTGGCATTGAGGTAATATCGCGCATGACTGGGCGCGGAACACTCGCGTCACGCGTCCAAAGACCAGGGCTTATCAGCTGTGATTGTCTCTGCTGCCATGGCGTACCGACTTGTGGCGTGGTTCCGGGCTGAGAGAACATTCTGTTCTGGTAGAGGTGTGGGGGCATTGATGCTCCTGCATTGTTGGGGTTCTGCTCCGGCGGAATTGCACTTGCGGGCTGCGGGTAAACAGTTCCATCTTGGTTCGTTGGTGCCACTTGGCTCCAGTCGTTGTGTTTTGTTCGCCTACGTATGATGGAAGGTGCGCTATCGTTGGAATTTTGAGTAGCAGAGGTTCGTACTAGAGATCTCGAAGTCACCACGTCGTTGGTTGGCGACTCGAGTGCCGGGGCTTGCAGCTGTGGTGTTTCCTGGACTGCGGAGATCAACTCGTCGATGGCCTCAAGGCAGTACTCGGGCCACCATGTGTCTCTCGTTGCGAGATGCTGGAGGGTGTCTTTTCCCGAAATGACGTGCCTTATTACTACTAGTTAGCGTGTTCATGGCTCTTTCCCGGAGGGGGGGAAGAGAATTGATGGAGATATCCCCACCATACCTTACTGCAACCTCTAGTGGCACTTGGCCTTCAATTCCGGCATGGATTAGCACAAATGCGCTGATCCATACGGCCCAGGTGAAGGATGGCCAAAGGAGAGGAATTGTGAGCCGTTGTCCAGCCGGATCGGTAGCCAGCCTATGACGGTTTCGGTGCCGTTTGAGCAATATAAAAATAGACTTTGCCGCGGAGATGCACGCCTGAAAGGAAGCCGAGTACGAAGGAGAAGGGTAATCCGACGCTAGACCTGGCCGGTTCAAGCAGATGGCCGACTCGTGCTTCAAAAGGAGTAGCATTATTTTATGATGTGTGGATATTGCCGGGGTACTTGAATCTGGGGCGTCAAGCCCTACACACTCGTCCTCTTCAACGGCGTCCTGGATCTCGTTCGACCACTTCGCAAGTTCGGTTTGGACATACGCGGTTCTATCCGCGGTATCTTGGCGTTGCAGGATCGACTTATTTCGTAGTTCTAAGATGAGGCCACGTAATCGAGCATGTTTGGCAACAAATGTGAGTGGTCGAAGTCGATCGGTACCTTCGGCGTCGTGGGTCCGCATGATATGGCGTTCCTCGCCCGGATAGCACACGTCGAGGTCGTTATCTTGGATGTCGAGGGGCAGACCGAGAGACTGGCACAGGAATCTCTCCAGAGTATATATGCACCAAAAGACCCTCCGGCGGACGGAAGCCTGCTCCGGCGTGAAGAAGGGAAACCGAGTCGGGCAGCGGTGGAGACCGAGGTGGAATGCCACCCGGACTATCAAACCACCAAGACGCGACGCTGCATTGAGACAGAGCATCGAAGTGAGGAAAAGCTGTATTGCGAAGGCTGCCTGGGTCGAACGAATCGAGGCGGGTTGGCTCAAGGCAAATTGCGAGGCTGAGACGGCATCGTCGACGCTGCCGAAGACGAATTCTCGAGGGATCGGTTTTTGAAGGGCCGTTCCTTGACGGCTGTCGGCGAGCGAGATCGATAATATCGACCTCAAGATTGCTTGGTTTTCGGCGCTAAGCGATACAAGTCCATCATTGGATGTCTCTTCGAACAGACGGAGGATCTCGGGACCGTGGAGGAAAGGAAGCACGGAGTGCCAGGACTTGAAGTAGCTCTGCGACCATTGAACGAAATCTTCGAAAGTTGGCGGCGAATCCTCGTTGGATACTTCGTTCGTTTTCCACAAGAACTGCTCACCAGTCTTCTGCACGGAGCCGCCTTGGTGGAGCTGGTCATCTTCGCCTGGGATGAGGGTGTTGGCAGCGGACTCGGTCGTCCTGGCCGCGGACCTCCTCGCCAAACGCAAGTGCACGGCGCGTATATAGTGGATGCCGCTAGCACTGCCAACGAAGCGAGCCGCGCCGTTCTCTCCAGAGTCGCGCATGACCCCATACTCGCGGGCGGGTTGGGACTCGGGGACGGAGATGGAATGCTTCCGCTTGCGCGACTCGTCGGCATAGCCCGGAGTAGAGCATGATCCGGCATCAGACGTGTTGTGGGGGGACTGTTGGGAGGCCATTACGTGTCCAACGGGGGCAGCGGCCCACTCCCTAGAATAACACGTTGTGTAAGGTAAAATCCGGGGATTCTGCAGCGAATTGCCCTAGGAATGAAAAGTGAGACGGCGCGTAGACCCGGCTCAGCTTGGTGCCCGTGTCTCTCCTCTCGCCGCACCAAATACTTAGTGTCGTCATATCGGACAATTAAAACTCCGCCGCGGGGTAAACTTTTGCCCCTTTCTCAGTGTCCCATGTCAGCCAACGATGCATCATCGGCCTCTACGAGACTCAGGCAAAACCCGCCTTCTCCACTGGATAGTCTTAGAAAACATTTGCATTGCATGGGTGCACATGACAGATCATGGGTTTTTAGAGACAGCCCGGCAGCGGCTGAATCCGATAGCCTGCAGCCACTGCCGGCAGAGGAAGCGCAAGGTAGGCAGCACCCTCCTAATTCTCAACAGCAGCACCGCCGTACCAAAACTGGTATTCTTTGAAGATTAACTCCTCTGTTCTAACCCGTCCTTCTTTATTTTCAGTGTGACCGTCAATTGTAAGTCCGCTTTTATTATTCGCCCCGGGCCGAAGTTCTACGGACTAAAGGATTCTATCGCTCAACAGGCCGCACTGCTGCCAATGCCGCTCACACCCTTCTCAATGCCACTACCCAGAGCAGAGCAAAAGGTATATATGCAGGTGATTGCACTATACAGTTTCCAAGCTAATGTACTACCACAGGGGAATCCCCATAGGATTTATGACTAGGCTAGAGGCGCGCCTTGCCGAGACCGAGGAAGCGCTCTTCCGCGTTCTTCGCTCTCTCAACAACCCAGATCATGCTTACGTTCCACTAGGGCAGAATACGCCACGGAAAGTAGACAAGATGACAGAATGGGATACATTTCCGTTGGGATCTATGGACGACATACAAGCGTGGTTCCAGGAAAAGTCAAAGTTGAACAACCCCAGCACAATAGCATCGGGGGGCAATCGGCCGGGACCGACGGGGCATTCCTTTTCGGGACAAACTCTTATGCCCGCTGTTGAGCCTGTTATTCACGTCATGGACATTGAGACCTCTGAAGCAACTGCTTCGCCATTGCAAGAGGCAGCTAGAAATAGCGTGTTAGGTGACGGCTGGGGGGAGGAGACGAACGAAGCTCAGCCAACACCTGCAAGCAAGGCACGAGATCTTGCCCAGAGGCACTCAGAGTTATATTTCTAATTGTCTCTCTATATCGACCTCCTATACAAATAGAAGCAACTGTAGACAATTCCCGAATTCCTCACCCTCTCGTCTTTCTTCCTTCCTCATGAGCACTACTCCATACTCCCCATTTCCTTCTGCCGCTAAATTGTATCAGCCATCTTATTGAGGCCAACTTTTCGCCAAGTCGAAAAAACTGTTCAACTAAGGAAACCTATTTCTAAACATGAACAAGGCACAAACAGTCTGAAAGGCCCCAGCCGCGATAACGAGGATCTATTCCTTCCTAATTGTACTAACAATTACATCAAGAGAGTCGACCCTGAGCTCCAGGCTTAGGTCCTGCATGAATTGGCTCCTGGACCCGGTGATGGGACCGCAAATTTCAGTATCAGAATAGCCCATGCCTCTAAGGATGCCCTTCATCCCCCTGAACGCCTTGCTCTGGAAAGTGGTGCTAGCAATGGTGAGGCCTAGAAGTTGGCTCTGGCTTTGGGAGATGTTCATGAATTGGATCACTTTGGAGATCTTGTCAGCCGGCACGATTCATGATGCCATGTTGTACCCGGCTTGACATGTAATACACGTAGCAACAGCGCAATCCAACCAAACATGATACTATAGCCTGACATCAACTATCTACTTCCTAAGCCGAGTGGGGGCATACCTCACGTCAGCCTTTCAAGAACCAATTATCCCTAGAAATATGCAGCTTCAGGGAGCAAACAGGGCCATTACAAGCCTCTCAACTTCAAACGAGGACACAGACAGCATACCAATTGATCATACTACCGCTGAAGGATCAGGACATGTAGTGTACAAGCCATCAAATTCTTTCTTCCCAGGACCCAAGAGGAGTATTTTCTCGGCTTTTTCTAGGAGACATATCACTACCTAATACCACTTATTAATAAAGAAGAGTTTCAAAGATATTCTATCTCTCTTTAAGTAGACACCCTAGATACTAAAAGGAAACCTTCACCCCTTATTAATATTATCCTGGCCCTTTACATACAATATAGGCTCACCTTCCTCCCTCAAGGAACTAAAACAACTTCATTCCCCCAACTCAATAGCTCTTTTAGAGACCCACAGGTCACAGGAAAATGGTACTATAGACACTACCAGTCCCTCCTTTCACTAGAAATAGAAAGCCCAACTCTGATAGTCATACAATGCCACATCTTGTCCAGCATATACCTTTCTTTCACATCTTTCCAGAGCACAGCACATTCCACAGCCTCTCCTACCATCTACACCTCCCAGATTCTCAGCCTACACATTAAACCGCCAGCTCATCTGCCTGATGACTAAAAAGAACTCCGTCAAAGAATATAGTGGGGTCTATGTTCCATCGAGACTAAAATATCCCTTAAGCTGGGTCAGCTGATTGCCACATTGCAGTAGAACACAGCAGTGTCGGCTCCATCAGATAGCATCGAGGCAGCATCATATTTCGGAGCAGTTCTTAGGTCCTACACAGCGGACACCACATAGCTCACCTATTCGGTGCAGTTCCAGAAACTAATCCTCACTTCTATTGAAGTATACAGCTTACTCTATATCAAAATCTCTGCAGTTCTCTAGAAAAGGGGTGCTAAAACGCTTTACAAAGACTTTCCAATCATGGAGCATTACACCAATCTTCTCTCATCTCAGTTAGTCCTTATCCGGAAATAGGTTTCCCAGATTCCCCAGAGCCTCCTGATTCTCTAACAGAACAATTCCAGCATACCATTCTCAACCAATCATACTCCTTTAAGATTCAAGACAGATGCACTCCTATAGCTACAACAACAAGTAGTAATCCTAGAGCTCACATACCACACAATATACATAAACCTCCACCAGCTCTTCCTTACCTTCTCTTCCTCTACATATAATCCAGAGATAACATATAGTCCTATGATGGAAAGCCACACTACAATGGCCATGAAGCACGCCATGATGCACACACAAGTGCTTCACCAGACTTTAAGTAAAACAGACATTTTAAATAGTTGGCTCAAGAGCTTCCAGTGCCAGTGGAACGCCACAGTTACCATTATAGGATTTATCATAGCCTATCCACTAGGTCCATCAACACCAGTAGCAAGGAAATCTACTGAGAAGGTTATCGAGAATTTTGAAATCTTCAAGGAGAACTTCGCCATGGCGGAAAGCGCTTCAGTGTTGACGAGGAATTTAGTTGACAAATCGGATCAGTTAGAAAATCGGTTCAGGGACGGGCTCATAGGATTTCCCTCAGCAGCAGCCTCCTTTTCCCAGGAAAATGGGACAACAGAGCCGAACCAAGCTGGTCTCGTCGTCCCAGAGAGCACGGTGGCAGCCACGGAACCCGGTTATATTTCCCCGGCCGAGGATATACTCGAGTCGAAATTCTACTCGGATTTCATCGACTGGGCTCTTTCAGTAGATTCGTTTACTAGCTTTGAGCTTTACGGAGACGAGTTTGACCTTCGGTAATCTCTGCACTTTGTATTCTATTGGAATTATAACTTTAGTAGCTCAATTCTTCCCGGTTTTGCAGCGGGGGCATCTGGAGCTACCCTGCAATACTATCAAGCATGACGCTTCTTTACACTGAGGCCATCAATAGCTCGGTAATTAAAGCATCGAAAATAAGTGAGCAACTAGAAGCCTCCTCAATAGAATTGAACCCCCCGGGGAGCTCATCTAACCAGCCATATAAATCCTCTTCCACCGCCTGCTCCTTCACACAAGACTTGGAGTCTTCCTCGTCCGGCTCAGTAAGCCCAATACACTCGTTAAAGTCTCGACCATAGCAGTCACTCCTCATCCCTTCAAAGGCCCTTTCCAGCGCCCCTTCCACCCGCTGAGAAAGTCGGCGTGGAAGTCGTACCCCGTGCTATCGCCATTACTCCACACGAATGGCTGCTTCGAAGGATCCTCGGGCCAGAGGTACGGGTCGTTGAAAACCCTCGTATCCCATGCTGTCTCGAGATACAGCTGCGGTATCGGCACAGGGTGGCTGTCCGGACACAACGCACCGTCTCCGTACTCGCCTTCGGGGAAGGCGACGTGGCTCGCATGATCGTCGCTATCCAGGCTGACGCCATCCCAGCACGGGGGAAACCACACATAGGTTACTATTCCCCACTCACAGGACTCAAGTGGTAAGTGTTGCGTGACGTTCACCCATCTGGCAGTCCATGTGCTGAGGCATTGATGTCCGCCATCCTGATTCCGATTCGTCATTGCAAATCCCATCGTCTCCGGGTCGCCGTAGCGCATGCGAAATCCTAGAGGAAACGGACTGGATAGCTTTTCGTCGGGCTTCGGCGGCTCAGAGGTTTGGCTGTCAAAGTAGTAGATGCGAGTCCCAGGTCCGAGTCCTTCATGGAGCAAGTGGATGCTGGGGTACGCGTTTGAAGGAGCCGTTGCGGGCTTGGAAGTAGAGGATGGGAGTCCAGTAGTTTGAGTTGTCCTCGATGTAGTTACAGCTCGTGCAAGTCGAGTGCTCCGAAGGGTCGAAAGTGGTGGGCATGGAAGGGGAGAAACTATTTCCTCCAACGATTTGGTGGGCATGGTTAGACCCTAGAGTAGCCGGGGAAACAATGCTGACGAGAACTTGGCGGTTAGATCTTAGGACGGTAAGAGTGTTTGAAAGGCGTCCTACGGATCAATTCTGTCAAAGACGAGCTGACTGCATCCAACCACAAAGTTCATGGTCCGGGCGGCCACGCCTGAAATGGGGACAAGAATGCCCAAAACAAACAACGACGTCTTCATCGAAATAACACAGGCACATATACCAGTTAGAAACGAATCACTGAGTAAGCCGATGTTAAACTATTCTATGTCATAGATGGAGGAATTCAGTTGCTAAATATCCTCCGGTCTCTTCCCCTATCCATGGGAGGATGTTTCGCCATGATAGTTGGAGTCCAAGAGGGTGTGCTTGGCAAGTGGATTTAATATGAAGATTGAATTTTCCCGGTCCTGAACCAGTAGTGAAATGGTTCAAGCCGCTTCCCCACGACGGGTATTACTGCGTGCACTATATTTCCTCATATAATCCCGCGCGAATCCTTCCGGGATTTACAGGAACAATTACTTCATCGGTGACAGTTGGACGAGAGTTATGCCACGAGCGACTAACTGGATATCAGGTTCCTGTTCGTTCGAATCTAATCTACGAAGTAGGTCCAGAAGCACCTTCATATTTCAGGCTTCCTTTTTCGGCAGGCCTTGTCGAATCTTGAGAAAGTAAGCCGGAGGGTTATGCTTCCAAACAAAAGTCACCCAGTGATGGATAATAAGGAGGTAGAGCCAATTGGAGAAGCTGAAGATGTCACCATATTCGACGAGCCATGGTTCCTCTCTTCTCAGGGTCGTAGTTGACCCCACCACCAGGGGTAACACGAAGAGGTTATTTGCTCATTCCTCGGTGGCTCTCGGCGCTGTGAGCCAATTGTAATCTTCGTCGTGCTGGGGCCTTGCGGAAGGATCTGCAGCCCATTTATTTGAAGAAATTCCCCGATCCTGAGTCTGGTTCACCAGCTATACCGACTACTCTTTCCAGCATTTTCCACCTCTCGAAGAATACTGCGAGCAAACGACTGGCAACGATGTCTCAGGTTCAGCCCCAGACCTACGCGGTCGCCGGCCAGCAACAACAACAACAACAACAACAACAACCCGCAGCCCCAAGCAAGGCGTTTAGCGTGGTCGTAGCCATCCTCGATTTCCTCGTCAAAATCCTCGCGGTTGCGGGCCTTTGGGCCATCTTCGGCATCCTTCTCGCCATCCTAAAGGAGCTCCAGCATATGAGCGGCAACGACTTTGTCTGGAATGTTCAGTGGTCGGATTGGCGCAACGTCCGCGTGCGTGTGATATCGGACCCGCAGAATCCGATTCTGGTGAGAAGTACGAATTGAGCGTCCGGGACTGTCTTTATTGTCCGGAGGAGAATAATGGGCTGTTGAAAACCGATGCCCTTGGCTTCTGGGCTGGGGTTTAGAGAGATGGACATGAATGTTGGCTTTAATCCTCCCTGCGACATTTATAATAGTGGCCAATTATCTTGAAGCAGTCACGGAGGGAGTTTTGGGAATTTCCATAATATTTCTCGGGCATTGATTGCGGTTTCGACTAATAAAGAAAGCGATATTCCTATGATTCTGTTTCATAGTACGCATTTGCGGTTCTAAATACAAACGATACCCACACCAGGCCAACTGCCTCCTTTGCCTATCCCTTCGTAACCCCCCAGCCATTATCCGAGAACCTTGAACCTAGGTCCAGTCACACCAATGTCCCAGCGAACTTCGACACGATCCCCAACACCAACGTACTCGACCCCGATATGCTGTCCAGTGGGGCAAGGAATGGTAGGCCACCCCTGATAGGCCTGGACCCAGGTAGCATTCCCGGGCTTGGGCACCACGACGCGACCGACATGATTATCACGGCTCAGGATCGATGCGAAGCCCGAGACCTGTTGAAGGTTCGCAGGCGGGTCCGAGTAGGTGAAGACGTCAAGTGTCTGGGTGCCGGTGGAGACGTCCCGGTCCCAGAGCTCGAAGATGAGTTCGCAAGTCTTGCCTTGGGTGCTCGCGTCAAAGTCGAACGTCACGATCGTCGAGGTCTCGTCGGCGGGGTTGCCGTTCTTGACGATGAGGAGCTGGTCTTGAGGGTCTTGAACGATGGTGCCGGTTTGGATCCAGCGGCGGTAGGTCCCCGCAGGGTAGATGATGTCGTCGATTATCTGACGTTCATTGACGGCGAGTGCGGCGAGCACGAGAGCCGCAGTGCAGGCAAGGAAAGCGAGGAGCTTCATTTTTCTTGTCTTTTGCTGTTATTGTTCGGCGGTAATTCCTGGAGAGGAGAGGCAGGACTTGGATGGCTCGAGTTTTGCTTGAACAAGGACAACGTTGGGATCAGGGTGAGGTTTGTGTTGGGACAGAGAAAAAAGGACCAAGTGAAGGTTAGCGTCTTATCTTTTTATACATCAGAGGAGCATCTCCATGCCTCTATCTACGTCATGAGCCGATCGTTGAACACGAGAAGAGACCAAAGACATGATCGTATTCACGACTCATGACGGCAGGTCATTACACCGAGTTCTTATTCATGTCTATCCAAGGATGGAGACAGCCAATGTTCCTGACCCGGCTATTGGTCAAGACTCTATGCCGATCCTCGTATGCTTACAGTGGGCGGAGCAGTGTCTTTGCGTCAAGCATACGTCTTCCCGTGACCGAAAATTCCTAGACAAACGTGGGAATCAACTGGTGATCATCGAAAAGCTGTCAGCCCTACCTAATAGGAGCATCCAGCTATCCAAGTTCTTTTGACCAAGCTTACGTGGCGAGCTGGGATCATCTCGCCCAGGAAGAGTCGAAGGGAGACGGACCAAGTTTCCAGCTTAGGTGATATTCATGAATGCCTGGTTTGATATTCACCCGTTTGCTTTTCTGAGTCTGCCTGCTCACAGTGATTGGTCGCCCTGGCCCATGCCCAACCATGTACATTGTCGATGGTGTTTGGCTGGAATGAGACCTGCACGGCAGTTTGTTGCTAATTTTGGAGACAAAAGATGCCTGCATCTGGTAAACCGTCCGAGGAGATGTAGGCCAAGAAAAACCGTCCATGCACCAACGTCGTTCTTCAAGGGAATACGACCTGTCCTGCTTGAAGCCGGCCATCTTGGCGATCTGATCCTCCAAAGGTGGGTAGTGATCGACCCCACCAACGATTCTCGCCAACCTGCTATTTCCCGAAGTAGTGTAATATCACCCATAGACGCCTAATTGCTACCACCTGACGGTAATGGGAGGGAACAAATATTGATGCTCAATAGTTGGTGTGTCGATCATCGACAGCTTTCTGGCCAAGACAGGTTTCAAACCTTCCCAATTGTATCTCTTCCTACGGTATAATTTCAAAGAAATTATACGCCGCCTTACTTCGAAATATTGAAAGAAGATTGTCGCGTCCAACTTCCCTCTCCATCTCCAAGAAGAATCTCCTCGACGAGACGGTCGGGATCAGGTTACATAATATTCCTGGTGGAAGGGAAGTCGCGACTGGTCAAGGTCCAGCATTTTTATCACGTGCCACGAAGGCGGGAAACTGTAACTATCAATTCATGACTAATCTTAAGTTGAGCACCATCTCCACTCATTCTAGGCTCCACACGACACTACCCCGCCCGAAGCTTCCAAACACTGAAAAACAAACGCTGGAACGGCCATCGAGAAGAGCCGCTTAAGACCCGGCGGCGCGGAGTTTCTCCTCCATGGCACCATGGCAGAAGTAATCGGCGTCACCTCGGGCCTAATCACTTTAGTGGGATTCTCGTTCAAAGCCAGCGAGTCGCTGCTCGAAGCGATACGGAGCTTCCGCACGCAGCAGGATGCCGTTCGCCAACTCGGGGAAGAGCTCGAGGCCTTCCGCGGGGTCCTGGAATCGCTGCAGAATGCCTTGAACGTCTCGAAGATCGACTTGCCCGCGCTCGAGCTGCCGATTCTTCGATGCGGGAGGGCGTGTCAGGAGTTCGAGGGGCTCGTGGCGAAATGCGTGGCGGCGAGTAAAGGGTCGCGGATGGGCATCAGAAGCTGGACGAAGCTGCGATATCTCGGCGGGGACATTGATAATTTCAGGCGGATGCTAGCTGGGTACAAAGCTACGATCTCTATTGCTCTTGGAGAAGCTACCCTGTAAGTTTTTGAACTTAGCCCACCCAGGTCGCATGGCATGGTAGATATAATTAGATTTGAAATGACGCTAAAGCAACGTGTGCAGACGCAGTGCGACCGTCGTTTCGAGACACGTTGTCACCGAGTACAAGGATCTGGTAGAGGCCACGACGGAAAACTTGGAGGTCCATCTCGAGGACATCGATGATCGCCTACAAGTGCTCTCAGCGAATCCCACGAGAGCCTCCGAAGACGATGTCGAACTGCAGCGGACCCAAGAGGAACGCGAAAGCACGAAGCGCTGCCTCGAAATCTGCGCGACCGTTTTCACGCAGCTCGAAAAGATTCAGCTCCAGATCCCGCGGAGTAGCGACTCCTCCAGCAGTAGCTCATCTCACGGACGTGTGAGTGCCAGGGCGGGCGAAATCACCTTGACTGCCCTAGAAGGATGCAGAAATACAATGGCCGAGGCAACGACCCAATTAGAGAACCACTTCAACTTCCTCAGCAACCGGCTGCAAAGTCTCGCCCTCCAGGCACGAGATAAATCCGAGGAGATCGAGTTCCAAAGAGCCCAGGAGGAGATGGTAAGCATAAGGCAATGCTTGACCATATGTACCCGGGCGGCCGAAGAAGCGGCTAAGCACCGCGTCAATACCGTCGAGGATGTATCTGCAGCAGATGACAGCCACCAAGTCATTGTTGCAACCCTGGGAGACTTGATTTCCATGAGAAAGGTCAAGGCCGGAGACCGGGCGGAACAGTGGCTAGGGCAGATGTCGGATAGGTCACTCCAGCGACTCTCAGCTGACCGCCTTTCAGCGGCGGCGAGTAGGACAAGGATGACAGGCGAGTCACAGGAGAGTTCTGCGAGCGATACGAAGTTTGTTGGCCGCTACGGAACCGGACGGCCCCTGGCGACACCCAAGCGGCCCGACGCTTAGTGGAGAAGGAATCCTGTATTATACTTTACATGCTTTACGAAAGGTACGGGGTTTTACCACGAAACAAAATGAAAGAGAATTGTAACGAATACATGTATGTATACAAAGGTACTACACGAAACTGCGTATACTGGTTTGGGGCGGAGACGTCCTCAGCGAAGCAGGGATCAAACCAACACACACGCATACAAATATAAACACGAGTTACAATAGCTAATAGTCAATCCATATTCTAATGAAGGGGTGAGGCTCAACTGACCCCTCGTAATCCTACCTTCTAAGAACTTAAAACTTGTAGTACTAACCCTCCCTCCCCCCCTTTTTAAAATGAATCTTGATACCACACGTAGACTGGGGGTCTCTCCTACCACGGAACACCAACGCAATCTTCGAAGGAAACTATGGCAGGGGGAAGCTATGACCGAAGTATTTTCCATTTTTTTTTTTTATTTTTTTAAACTGTTGGAGAGGAGGGGACAAGTATCTTGACCCAGGTACGGCCATGCCGCCGCCAATGTAACGGACTCGCCGCAGGATCCGAAAGGGACCAGGATAACCCAGGGTACATCAGCGAGCAAGTAAAATAATTAAAGAAGAAGAAATCATTAAAATCAATATTGAAAACGGAACGGGTGAGGAGAAAAGGGATTAAAATGCCGCAGGGTAGAAACAGGGTCTGGGAGAGTGCATAGAAAACACCTGGCTGGAAATTCAGTCTTCACTGCACTTGAAGGTTGTTGATAGGCTTCGGCTTCGGTCAGCATGTTGACCGCCCAGCTCTCCAAGCCCCGATAATTTAGGATGGGTGCAGGGTGCAAGGACGCGCTGCGTGCTTCTCAAATCGTACCATTGTAGGGATGGTGCCTTGTTTGAGCGCAGGGACTGCATTGAAACGGGCTTTTGCGTTTATGTTTATCGCTTATTATGTCGTAGAAACCTTACAGCACGCGCTCCAAATGTCTCTTATCGACTTTAAACATTTATTCTTATTTTGTTTTATTCTGTTTTTTCCCGTTCCCATGCCCCCAAGAAGGAAAGATGAAGACGCATTTTGTAAACACACGAGAAGCCAGTCAAGAAGCCCGACTTCTACCTCGGCAGAGTCCAAAAGCTAGCGAATCATCGTCAAAAGACTCGGCTCCGCAGTCGCCGAGAGAGGGGGCGATGGGGCATCCCGGCTCTTTTTTAAAGCAGCATCGGGCATCGTGCATCCAAAATCCCAATATTGATGCGACGATAGGTGGGAATTGCCAAAGGTAGTAATCATGGTTGTGAGAGTCTCATTCTCTGGGGTTCGAATTGTCTTTAGTAGTGCCCTTCTCTTCGGCTTCGGGGCCTTCGTCCGGGGATACCTTCGCCACTCTGAGTTGGCGAAGGCCTTGACCGCCTCTGAAAACCAACTTCCGGGGGACGGCGCCGCTACCTATCCACAGGATGCGATACCTGGCGGTCGAAATGTAGAGACCCCCTATGGAACTATTCGGGTCTACGAATGGGGACCCGAAGATGGAGAGAAGGTCCTGCTCCTCCATGGAGTGTCTGCTCCCGCCTTGACTGTGAGCGGCTTAGCCGATGAACTGGCTCTGAGGGGATTCCGGGTCCTGATGTTTGGTACGTTAGAAACAGACTTGTTTGTGTCAATCAAGAATGGATGCATAGATGTTAATTCCCCCAGACCTTTTCGGCCGCGGATACTCCGAAAATCCCGCTGGACATGACCATGACATCCGCCTCTATACAACCCAGATCCTGCTCGCCCTCGCCTCCTCGCCCCTTCCTTGGCTGGGAAGCGAGTCTTTCCATTTAATAGGCTACTCGTTCGGCGGCGGGCTCTCGGCGGCCTTTGCGCGGTTCTTCCCGGCCACCATCAAGTCCTTGACGTTGATTGCGCCTGGCGGACTTCTCAGACAGACCACCACGGATTGGAAGCAGAGGCTTCTCTATTCGAGAGGGCTTTTCCCGCAACGCCTGCTGCAATATATAGTCAGGAGGCGCTTAGCGCCGCCGAACGACCCGACGAGACCCAAGTCTTCAAACCTATCCGAGCCATCTATAACAGTACCGGCCATGCGTGGCGGGCACGACACAACGGGCGGGGATAGCTTCGACGGCGCAGGAATTTCCAGGTTCCTACCGACGGTGACCGTGGAGCAGACGATGGCGTGGCAGGTTTCTCAGCATCGAGGATTCGTCCCCGCCTTCATGAGTAGCATGCGCCACGGGCCAATCTTTGAGCAATACGAGCTGTGGTCCGCGCTCGCCGGGAAGCTCAGATCCCGGAAGCTAGAATCGGAACAGGGAAGAGTCTCGCCACTTCGCGGTGGTAAGGTCCTGTTTGTCCTTGGCCAGCTGGATCCGGTGATTAAGGAGGAGGAACTACGGGCGGATGCGAACGTAGTGTTAGGAGATGACTTGGTGGAGTATCTTGTGATGAACGCCGGTCACGAACTTGTCATGACGAAGGTCCATGAAATTACAACGTCGCTTGTAGGCTTTTGGAATGGCCAAGGTATCTAGTCTAAATATGTTCCTAGAAATCAGATAGTAATAAAAACAAGTTAAACCGGGTTGGTAATGTTTATTTGATTTTTATTCTATAAGATTAATTTTTGGGCACCGACAACCGGTTCCCGTTTGGTAGATGAAGGCAATCTCCGAACCGCTAAGACTTCACTTGAGCACCGCTACAAAATCGGATCAGACTGCTCTCTGGCGCAAAGGCTCGACCAGATAGTAGTCGTGCTCGAAGACATTCGAAATGACACAGCATTCGATTTGGGCGGTGACTCGCGGTTACAAGAAGCAAGTTACGTCGATCCTCCTGGTTCGAAACGTTGACTTAAGTCCGTATCCGAGTGGACAGTCAAAGACAAATCACTTGCACTTACAATTGTACCAGACCCCCAAGTACGCCCCGGAGCTTTGATAGGACTTACTTACCCTGTGGCATCTGGTGGCAATGCTTACCCCTCCCATGTTACGGGAAAGATCCGTATCCCAAGAAATTTTGGAACGTCGTGTGTGGACAACATTTGTCCCGAAGTCACTACTTGAAACTATGAGAGAGTAAACACAGAATAGGCTGTTGGTTACCTGCTTGCCTTCAGGTCTTTATCTGCCCGTGAGAAAGAATCTGCGCCCAAATTCGGCAGCAGTTACGTTGTACAATCTAATCAAGTCGCTGGAACAACAAGCTCCCGCCACTCGTCCAAGAGCAGGGTCGTAGGGTAGCTCGGATCGCCCAACCGGAGGAGGATTTGTATATGGCCTTCAAAACCTTGACCCTCAAACACGTGCAACGCGCAGTTCGTATTTGCAGCGTGAAGTGCTGCGTCTAGCTTGACGGCTTGCCGGATGTCACCTCTTCTCTGGGTGTGACGCAGTAGAAAAGAGAGTGCGTTTGGAGCGCGGGCGTGGTATGTTGGCGACATGGCGCGCAGTCGCTTTGGATCTTTCCCTAGTGCATTTACCAAATTGTTTGCCACAGGACCCGGGCTATCGGAAATCTCTGCCAAGGCGTTATAATTTGAGCCGTCCAAGGCGATGACGCCCTTGATGTTTAGAATGGCAACACCCGCTCGCTCTAAGTGGCTGGTGTCGGTGCCCAGCAAGGTGACCACATGAGCACCTGAACTGTGACCCATGAGAACTATCCGTCGATGATCGAATTGTAGGTCCGGGGCGTTCCTGGAAAGAAAGCCAACCGCATTGGCCACCTCCTGCACCTGCTGCTCCACCGTCACCGAGGGGATGAGCGAGTAGTTGACGGTAGCGAATGTGTAACCTTTGCGGGTAAGGTGATCCACTTTGGCTGAGCCGATGGAGCCCATATATGTCCCTGACTGCCAACTGCCGCCGTGGACGAAGATGATGGGACTTTGTGGGGCTTTGCCTTTCCAAAGGCGAAGATGCTGAGGCGAACCCTCTCCATAAGCCATGTCTATACCCCCGATAGGTTGGTCCGCGTTCATCAGCGACATCAGTTCTTCCACCTAGCTGCCGTAATGTCGTCCGTGGTGTTTTCGAAGATGTCTAGCCCCTTAATCTCCCGGCCTCTTGCGGCAATCTCGATGGGATCTAGATCGACGCCTGGCGGGTTGGCGATTGCCTCAAGTACATCGCCATCGGCGCCTTCGTGAATTTGGCGGATGAGGTCATCTCGATGTCGGTTGCGCTTCGTATGAGATTAATGGTGAAGCCTGTGAGGCGTACCGGTTTGAGGGAAGCTTTCGAACAACATTTTCCTAGGTAAGGAGAACTGTGCGTCCAGGCAGCAGCTGCATGTCGTTGTAAATATCTCCCGTTGTTCCTAAGCGTGTTTCTCGTCATTAAACTGCAATCAAATGTGTAGCGAGTTATCGCCGAGGAATTGAACGAGGTGCATTGGAGATTGGGAGTTGGTGGGTACATCAAGGACACTTTCCCACTATCTCCGCCAGCACTCGATGCTGTCGGTATCGTGCTCGTCCCTTCTGGCAGAGTCTTCCCATCAATTGGCGGCTATTGCCACAGTTTCAGCGCCATTCCAGTCCCAAATCCTCTCTTAGTGCTTCTATTTTGGGATTTCTGGGTCAACTTGGTTATTAGCTGGTGTTGTCGCACTGGCTTCTGATTCGCCTGGAAGCCAGGTGCAGAGATGCGGGTAGCGGAAAAATCAATGACTACATAGCTCGGGCGGATTGGGGAGGCCAATACCATCTCTACACGGGCTCTCTCAGTTTCTAGGATCGCGTGCCGAGTTGCCAACACCCCTTGATAACTTATGACAATGGCGGCCGCTTCCCTCTGCTCATTATGTCGAACCATTCCTTTTGATTCACTCTTTGTCAACCCCCATGACGATTTACGTCTCTTGACGCTGAGGGACTTGTGGTCCCGAGACCAAGAGCCCTGCACGTTCTGCCGTCTTCTCAAGCACACTCTAAGCACGCACTATGGCGCCCAATACATGGAATCGCAAGTGGTTAGCAATCCAGGGATACTGCTACATGCGAGTCAGTCACCCGTAGACCCCCGATGCGACTGGATGGCGGCCAAGAAAGGGAAGACGACCTCCACATTCCACCTAGAGCTGTACGGGAGAGGCGGATACCTGGAGCGAGTTGAGAAGAGGACGGGGGATGAATTTAGCGAGTCAGACTTTTTACCAAGGATCCAGGTCCTCCGTCTCGGCGTTGACGGCGATGGGCATAGCGGCAGTGCCCAGGTCGCATCCGGCAAGGTGACGCTCGCCGAGGAAATCGACTGGGATTACGTGCGTGGCTGGCTCGAGGATTGCGACGGCAAGCACGGCATGGTAACATTCGACAAACTCGCACCCCATCCAAATGTATTAGCCATCGATGTGGAGGAGTTGCGCGTTGTGCCCATGCCCCCGGCTCCGGTTCGATACATCGCACTCAGCTACATGTGGGGAAAGGACCAGCGCGTGAAGCTGCTTAAGGCGAACTACGATGTTCTCACGACAAAAGGCGCCCTTGGAAAAGATGGCCTTGAATTGTCAAGAACTGTCAGTGACAGCATCAAGGTCGCGCAGCTCCTTGGTTGTCGGTACCTATGGGTCGACGCACTTTGCATTATCCAAGACGACTCCCAGAGCATCCAGGCGAATTTAGGTGCTATGAATAAAATTTATGCTGAAGCATGGCTAACGATCGTAGCTGCGGCTGGCAATGATGCCGACGGTGGTTTGCCAGGCTTGCATCCCGATTTGCCACGCGCGGACCGCCAGTTGAGGGTTTTTATTCCTCAGGAACACGGCAAGCAAGCAATTGCTCTGGCCAACGTGCTCGACACTGCGAAGGCAGCCCTTAACTTTTCAACTTGGAATACCCGTGGCTGGACCTACCAGGAACGTGTGTTGTCTAGACGACTGCTCTCGTTCACACACTCCCAGCTCTACTTTCACTGTGATCGTGGCTGCGACTGTCGCGAGGACATGTATCCCCTTGGCAACATCGCCGCTGATGGCCCTTCTAACCATACTGAAGGAGAGGAAGACGAGGAGTCGGCTGATTCATTCAAGTCCGGATATGAACTGAGCTTCAAGTACGATGACCTCTTTACTATCTACGCCTTGGCCGTAGCAAGGTATTCCGTGCGGCTCCTTACTAACCCTTCAGACAAAATAAACGCGTTCGCTGGGCTTCTAACCCGGTTGTCGGACCCTTTCAAAGGTCCATTTGTGTATGGACTGCCTGCTACCGTGTTTGACGTCGGACTACTATGGGAACCCGTTGGCCTGTGTTCGAGGAGTGCGCGGGAGTTTCCAAGCTGGTCATGGTCCGGATGGGATGGTGCTGTTCGCTATGGCTTCAAAGATAGCTTGGCCAATCTATGCGAATGCACTTCGAGCTTTTCTACCATCGAATCGTTAAACGGCGTGCGTCTCTGTGCTCCGACTGATACTCGCCCCGATACACGCTTGGGAGGCACAGGAAATCCGCAGACCGAGTGGGCACGTATTTTCGATGAAGATACGCTTGAGGTCTCCTACGCGACCGATGACCCCCGAAGCGCTGCATATAAATACCCGCGTCCGCTCACACCGCTCATGGACGAAACCGGGAATTCGCTCTCGGTGCTACACAATTTTCCCAGCCACATCCTGCGCGTTAGAGGGTTCGTTGCCACGCTTCGAATCTCCGACCAGCACAGTTCCGCTCCCCCAGCTCTCTCGACTTGCCGGCGCGGGAAACACATCCAGTGCCACATGGCCCTGCTTGACGCAAAAGATCGGATCGCCGGGCACGTCCTCCTCGAAAACAGAATAGTTGCTAGTCTCGTGAAGAAGGAACACCGTTTCCTGGCGATCTCGCGCTCCACTCTCTTTCGAATCGACGAAGATCCGTCCTGGGATCCGGAGACGAAGTCGTTCCGGTCATGGAGGCATCCCGAGAGTGGATGCCCTGCTCTGAGTGAGGAGGAGGGCAGTAGCAGCGAGGACGAGGAGGATGGTACCGGCCCGAGGATCTCTTTTATACATCGTGAATGCTTCGATCAGAGCGAGTTTAACTCGAGGGTGTTCTGGCCCATTTTGAACGTCTTGCTGCTCTCGGAACCGCGGGAGGGAGGGGTTGTGGAGAGGATTGGGATTGGGAAGGTTCATGTGGATGGGTTTTTGCCCATCGCTAGAGAGGAGGAAGTTTTTCTAGGATAGCCAAACGGGGTTCTTAGTTCCTCAATGCCATTGCCTGACCTGCCTCCCGTTCGAGTCGCATTCGAGAGAGTTTTTCCCTCAGTAAACCTGCCCCGAGATCATCGTCTACGTTTAGAGCACTGGGCAGTCTCAGAGAGCACTGGCACGTTTACAAACTCGGGACAATGTTACCAACTCAGCCGGATGTCCATGAAGCTGGGTGGAGAACTGACTGCAGAAATTGAGGAAGTTCCTCTAGTCATGCAATGTCTGCGCCCTTGTAACTTTCATCCCAACCTCCAGCTGATCGGCAACCCCAATCTGGGTGTGGGAAACATCAGACTGGTCGCCTGCTTAAGCCTTTCCCTTAAAGGTTAATCTGGCATCCAGTTCAGGCACATACGGCCATAGCTCGCAGAATATTGAGGGTCCCGTCCGCTCCCCTGTGCACAAGCTGCGAAGCGCCGGACTAGTAGTTGGGTCGGTGACGACCAGCGAATCCCCGGTGCTGTATGTTTTATTTTTGGCGGTCATGACTTTCTTTCTTTTTTCTTCTTTTTCTTCTAAGTTGTGTTAGTAAGATTTCGGCTCGGAGAAGGAGATCCCTCATGACCGCTAAGATTCGTTGTGCGTTGACCACGAATGTTATACAAATACACGCTATAGCTCCGCCCTGGAACGGGCCCATCACCATGCTCCCGACATTTCTTGACGTTTAGTCGTCTCCCTGGATGCTCGATGCCAGCCTCTAAAACTAAACCGCGCCGGGCAAAACGCACGCATGAGTGTCTCATTTCCTCCAACACATTTGTATTACTATAGCCTCGCAAGTTGGGCCAGCCACCTTTCCAGATCAGCCATGATGTTCTCGCCGAACCTCTCATCGACAGCGCAGTCTGCCCAGTTAGCGCTAACACACATCCCCTTGCCAGCGACGCTGACCGGGGCAAACTTGATGGCGGCAGCGGGGATCTCGGCGCTCAGGCCAAACTGCGCTCGGTCGATCGACCACCTCTGGCCATTGTCGTCGGACTTGCCGTCGCCGCCGGTCGGGGACCGTGACGTGTTGCCTTCCAGAACACCGATGTTGGTGACCAGCCACGTGAATTGACGCGTCTTTTTCGCCATGTTGCTCATCGTCTGCTGCCAGTCCGTGACGTACTTGAACAACCCGACGAGGTCGTTTCGCAGCCCGGCTTCCAGCTTGTCCACTATCTCCTGCCGATTCTGTGCCGATACGGCCCAGAGCTCGCGCTGGAGGTCGGCGGACAGATCTCTTCCCTCGCTAGCGTCAGCCGGTAGCCTGGAACGGATTTTCGCCACTAGCTCGGTCTCGTATCTGTGGAGATACTGAGTTACGTAGTTTCCTACCACCCTATCGGACTGAACCCACGGAGCGTCTGGTGGAGCTGGAGGCAGATTGCGGCGGTGGTCCATGATGGTGGAACTTTGAAAGGCAGGGGCGACGGTGCTGTCGAGGCGCGACGAAAAGGCAATGAGCGCCAATCCGTTTAGCAGGCTGGTAGTCTTGTTCTGTCGGCAGAGGGCTAGGATGGCGACGAGAGATGCGTTATCTACGAAAAAGGCCCGGTACTGAGTTTTATACGGAGAGGTACGAATCGGGCACCAGGTTGCCCAGGATACGTCCCGGTTAAAAAACTGCGGTCGAGTTTCCTCCCAAACTTGGCGAGGACCTTGAGATCTACCGGAAGACGCTTTAAGCTCTCGAGGGGGGTGGGAAGCAAGGGTGGGGCTTCAGGCAATGTAAGGATATTGCCGTCCAAGCCGGGCCGCTCGTATGCTCCGTTTTCGGCGTTGAGCATCTCCAGAAAGTCTTCATGGAACACCTTGGCACCTGCACCGTCGAATTGGGGGTGATTCCAAGTGAGCAGGACCTCCATGATGGGAGCATTCCCTTGCCAAAATATGGTAATCTTCCAGCCCGGTTGCTTGATGGAAACGTCTTGGAAACGGTCATCGAGTTGAGCGCGAAAAGTTTCCTGCACCGTTTGTTCAAAGTCGTCATGCTTCCCGAGATCCAACCATTTTATGTGATCTGTCAAGTCGAGGCTCTGTAGCTGGATCCACGAGGGTGTCTTGGAAGTGGCATCGATCAAGCCGACCTGTAGCATCGGATGTCTCATAATGGTGTCTACGACAGCGACCCTAACCGCCCCCTCCAGTTGGGCCCGCGACTCTGCCGGTGCAAAACGTGGCGGGATTGTATAGCGCCAAGAGAGACAGGTGCCGCGGTACTGGTCTATTAGATACATGGCTAGTTGGTACGTTTCGCTAGACGCGTGGTCGTTGGTTAGATGCCCCGAAATGCGACGATAGTATGTGACAATATATCAAGGGTTTACTTGATTCCGAATTTGCGTAGCACCGTCGTGCCTGTTGCCTCCGCGCCATGGTTCAATTTCTGTGCCGTGGTTTGTTGCTCACGTGGAGAATCAAGAAGAGATGGAGCTGGTAAATACTTGATTGCTGCGAGAACACTGCGTGTAATAGATACCGTCGAGTCGTGACAGACTCGATTGGAACTTGGTGACTGTCGGCGGTTTTGATTGACTCCGTAATTGTGGAAAGGATATATTCGCGTGTCAGAAGGACGGAGGAGCGGAGAAACCAGTGGGCGGTTTTATATATTATGCTGGAATGGTGGTTCTCTACTTCGTACTTCATTTCCTCATTGGCACGCTGACTACAGGGCTGACTGCGACACGAGCCAGAAAGGGTCCGCGTACATGTATGTACTAAAGCGGTGGCAGGCGACAACACTAACGTCCGACGTCTTGAAACTTGAAAACTATCTCAGTTTTGACGTTTAACTCCATCAAGTCATAATTGAAACGAACTAAGGATAAAGAGAGAAGAAGAGAAGAAGAGAACAGAAAACAGGATCACGATGGAGGGAAGGGGATCCCTTATTAGAGATCAGGTACAGGGGATAGAACCTAGGACATCTCGGATCTAGAGTACAGTAACAAAGATGCTAGACCTAGCATATTTCCAAGGCTTCTCAAAACCAAGGATGCCAGATGGGTTTAGAGCGGAAAATCCGGCCGGGATATCATACCCTGGCGCATCTTTTCCGATTCCGATGTCGACACTTCGGCTTGATCGGGGATGTCCCACAACATGGGCCACTTCCTGCTCCGGCGCCGGAACGCTGGAAGCCGAAAATAACAACTTCTCCGATTACTAAGCGGAAACATCTCTAAAATTCAAAAATGTATCATCAAGAGAAGAGCCAAGTCAAACTTGGATTCGATGAGCGATGTCTGTTTTGCATCACACTTCTCTGCACACACACAATGCCACGGGAAACTCTACACCGGAGGCGCCCCGGAGCCTCCCAAGCACGTAGACACAGAGCGTGTGATTCATGCTTTAAGAAAAAGGTGAGGTTTTTGGTATTTTTCGACAGCTCCGGCCCGGTTAACCAAATATCCCTGTATCCAAATACAAATGCCAATGCCCCCCGCCCCAAGCCGCTTCTCTTGCTTTCGTAACTGTCTAAGATCCTTATTGGATTCCCGTTCCATTTCCGCCAACCTCTTCGATCATCCGCTGAGAGCTCATCTCCTTTGATAGATACGATGTGACGCCGAGTTTCCTCAGTGCAATTGGTGTAAATATCACAGTCTTGCCTGCACATACAATAGACTTGCCAAAGACAAGAGTGGGTATGTGGATAGCCTTAGCAGGTCCGATGATTCCGATGGACTCGACCTACTAATTTGCATATCGTCCCGGCCCGACTCTCCGCCGAGAGCAAGCAAGCTTTCGGTGATTTGACCTGTTTACTGACCCTTCGCTAATTCTCTTTGCTTCTCAAGAGGCCATGATGGTGCTCTCCCTTCTGCTCAGCCCTCAAGTATTAGGTCGACATCTACTGAGACTGAGCCGGATAGAATTGCTCAAAGTTGGACTATGCTGCCTCAATCGTGCGGCCGAGTCCCACTTTCCGAAGCAAGTTGCAAGTTAGACAACCTCGCCTGCTTCAACGGGACCCACCTATTCTCCTCTCGGAGCCTCGAGTGGATTGAATCTCGCACAGGGGAAGAGGGTGTTTCCGAAAAGCTCCGTCAGTTGGAACTCTCCTGGAAAAGTATTCCCCGACAATCTCTCGACCACCTCTCTCCGTCGAATCGTATCCCCACGCTCCCTAGCCGAGCAGTTGTCGCCAAATATGTCGCACGTTATTGTTCCTCGTTCCAGAGCCTCGTGTTCCCCTTGGTCAGCCGCCCGCTGTTCGAGGAGACGATTGACCTGGCATATGGACCGCCTGACGCTTTTGGGTCGGCGAGCGCCAAAGCGTGCATTTACTCCTTTCTATCCGTCGTGGCTCTTTTCGGATTTGATGAGTCGACGAATGAGGCATCTACTGATGGCGCATTCTATACCCTTGTCACTCAAGAGATGATTCCCAAAATCATCCAGGAGATGACCATTGATGGACTTCAATCACTCACAATGCTTGTATGTAAAATGTCAGATTCCTCCATGTATTATATGCCTTCAACGCGCAATTCTCTTCTCTGTTCTGGTATTAATCAGACAATACCAGCTTCATTGCCAATACTTCACGGGCAACCTACAGTCCGCTTCAATATCTTTGTCCATTGCCATCCGTCTGCTGTACGCATTTGGGGCACATACGGGGCCGAACGGAGCAGACACATTGGGTGATCAAAGCAGCTACGACAAGCATAATCTGAAATTCCACCTACGGGATCTCTTCTGGTATCTTTATTCGATCGACAAGGACATATCGTTAAGAACGGGACAGCCACCAACCATCAACGACGACGATTGTGACCTGACTCTCCCGGAGAATTTCGCGAGGGAGCAGGACGTTAATCTACAGCGCAGGTCTATTTCGATCGACAAGCGAACAGTTCCCCTCTTCCCGTGGGACCCTCGACTCTCCAAGATAAAATCCGAAGCTTACTCTATGTTGTACTCTTCTAAGGCCCTCCGAAAAACTGACTCCGACATCTTGTCAAGCATTCGAAGCCTCGACGATGCCATAGAGCAGTGGAGGATGTCCTTGCACCCCGACTTTCGCCCGACGTTGTGTTTCTCCGACGACATGCATATTAACGCCCAACCGAACACCCAGTCCACGATGCTGAGGCTTGCGTACTATCATTGCATTACCGTCATCCACCAAGCAAGCGGAAGATGGACGCTATCGAGCCCTCCTCCCGAGAGCAAGCGTGATGTAATCAGCTCATGCATAGCCATTGCAGTCAATGCTAGTCTGTCAACGCTCTCCTATCTCAAGGTGGCATTACCCGTGATTGAAGGCGAGTGCTTTTGGTAGGACTACAACCCCCTCTGTTTGCATTGTTCGGAACAAACTAACATCCTCTCCCTTCAATAGGGTCGTCCATTTCTATGCAATAACTGCCAGTGTAACGGTGTTTCACAACCTTATCTGGGTCCCTCTCGACCCCGAAGCCGAACGGCATCTGGACATTTTACGCCAAGTGCCCCAGCTGCTGCGCCAAATCCCCGTCCGGAAACTTACGCTGGGCGAGGTTACGCACCTTAGATTTCTCGACGAGCTGATTACCGAGCTCGCTCGTCTAGCGGGATGTGCAATATCCAAGGCGCGACAGTGTGAGGGCACAGAGGGGAATCGCACTGAGCAAATTTGAGTCGAGGGAGGGAATTTCGTAAACTGCTAACGCAGAGCAATGCGATCTAATAGTACAAGTATTTCTATGCGGTTTGGTTTCTATGCGCTTCCAAACCGATACCTGAATCCGCCAGACGAAAAGAAGAAACAAGACCAGGTCTAGGAGATGCAATGGCTCACGCCAGCCTCAACAAGCAATTTGCAGTATTGAAAATGAAGCCAGACAACGGGGCCCGGGAACATGGGCTTCGTGGAATACTCGACGGCGTTGAAGAAGATGTTCTTCAGTCGGAACTCTGCTTGGCCGGTCTTGGCGTCGATGTCGACGGTGATTTCGGAAAGATTTTCCTTTTCCTGCGGATTTCCTGGTTCCATCGTAGGCGACGGTCCGCCGCGCATGATGATGGACCTTGGGGATTTTTCGAGGACCACGAAATGGTTGGTCACCACGGTTCCTATTGTCGATGTATTGTTAATTTAGTACTGCATTAATCTCTACTCTTAATGTGAAACAAGGGAGGAGGACTAGCAGCAGCTGCTGTCGCTATGGGTCAGAAATTTGTCTGTATCAATAAAATCACGAACCTTTTTCGTAGCTGTTGTTGAGCAGCTCTCCTTTCTCCCATAGCATGCTTGAATTTGACTCGTTCTTCCAGAGTCGGTTCAAAATTTTCCGTTGGATTGCGTACCCTAACAACAGCATCAGCTCAGTACGGATTGCAATTTGATTTCTTTCCTCGAGGGATTGCCTTCATTTCCCCAAAAGGAGAGTCCCTTCGAGAATCACGTACCATAACCACCCCAGAGGCCACCGCAGAACTTTTCCAAAAGCTTCGAACCCCCGTTCAGCGCATCTTCCACGAGCTCGGGCTGTATCTTGGAAAGCGCCACCTTCCTCACACACGAATCGTCCAGGGAAGGATGCTTGCCCGGGTTAAATTTCAGATAGTACTCGCTGTGAAAGAGGGCATCGGTTTCGGGCGAGAATGGCTCGAAGAAGCATTTCCGCGACCACATCTTCCAGCCGCCGAGACCGGCCAGTGATGTTGCGGCCGAGAACTGGAGAAATGTGAGGAGCCGCGATCGCTTGGCGAACCGTGAAGATGACATGGTCTAGACTGAAAGCAAATGGCAAAACAATGATTTTACTAGTATATCAAGAAAATAATTATATATATAGGAAGAGGAAAGGAAGAAAAAAAAAAAAAAAAAAAAAAAGAAATATCTGTGTCTATCCCCAACGCGAACGCGGTTTGAAAGTTCTTCAACATTTATTCTCAGGGTCTCAGCCAAGAGGCCCGAGCCGTCACCTGTTCTCCGCTTATTCAGCGGACTCGGCAAGTCCATCCATGTTCCAGTCTAAATTGGTAGTTGTTATATTAATCCCGGGAACCCCGGAGAGCTGATTCCGACCTCGCGGGTCTCGTCTAAGCTCGATGACGAAGAAGAGACGCGATGGTCTCCAATTTGAAAAGGCTGTTGCTAGCTGGTGACGCGGTGCTACGTTTTGTTTTGACCAGAGAGCTCGGCCACTCCATTCTGGTGAATCTCTCTCTCATCAATACTGCTCTCGCCAGTCAGAGTTGGCCCACAGCAAAGAAATGTCGTATGTCGTGCCTTCGCGATAGAGGTTCTGCCGCCAGGAATTCCGAAGACTCGGACTCGAGCACAGCAGCCATCTCGGACGGTACTTCTTCCACCACATAGCTACCAGTCTACCACTATATCGGGATGAAGAAGCCCAGTCAATTCAATTACTAACAGTGGGAATCATTTCGGCTCCTGAGGGCTCGGGAAACATGAATCTCTGGCGCTGGCCAAGAAATTGATTTCGTTCGTCGGGGTTCATTGCGTTTCGGCACGGCCCGCGTCTAGCCAGTCTATTACATTGTGGGTTTTTGTGTCGATGACAATGATTTGGGCCGGATAAAACGAAATTCTAGAGCTAGCTGCTGTGGAACGGGTCCTCACTGAGCCGCTTAACGTGCCGCCTATTGAGAGAAAGAAATCTACCTCGCCAGGGATTGTCCACGGCAGTCCAAGCTTGAGTGAGGGGACTCGGTGAGGAACGAATCGCAGAAGCTTCAAAGAGAGCTCGAATCCAGTACTGGGCGGGGTTTGATCGCCCTTGGTGCCATACGTTGGGTACCTTGTACGCCGATGGATGATGTGGCGTTATTTTGGGCAGAGACGATTTTCCTAAGCAAACGACGAATAGGGCTCGCTCGTCCAGCGTTGAAGGGACGCCACTCGACGGTCCTTGGTCCGAAGCTCAGTTGGCTACGCCCACTTACATTGGTCTTTTCTTCGTCACTCGATGTGGGGAGCAGCGATTGGCCGATGCTAAATGTCCTTGCATCTGCATCGCGATATCCAATCCGACATCTGATTCAGATATGCACATCTTCAGTACCAGGCGTTAGGAATAATGACGATTCAAACCTAAGGATCACAATGCGTTCAAACAAAGAGCGTCGACGCTCTAATCAACTGGACAACCTCCAGGCTTTCAACGCCGTCTCTCGAATATAAATAGATGGGAAACGCTCCCTGTTGCCTTTCCTGCTTTTCTATGTCTGTCCAAGCCAAAACAACTCTCTACAGGCAATTCCATATCTTGACTTCTTGCTTCAGTCCCCGATGCTTCCATTTCGTTCTTATTTAACGGGTCCTCAAACTCCCGAACCTCCCGAATCTCCCCAAACTCCCCAAACTCCTCAATTTCCCCAGGCACCGGCCATGAGCAGCATCCCACAGGACTTGATCGACCCAAAGCAAATCGCCCTATTCGATGCCATAGACAGGCTTTCTGGCTTCCAAGGCATTGAACCCCCTGAACTGGTCGTTATCGGAGACCAGAGCAATGGGAAGAGTTCCGTCTTAGAGGCCATTGCTCGCTTCCAGTTCCCTGTTCACGATGGCCTCTGCACACGGTTCCCAATCAAGCTTATCCTGCGGAGATCCAAGGAAAAGCGAACTCATATCTCGATTACCCCTGGGCCTTCGCGAAAAGTGGAAGAGAAAGAACTGCGTGACTTTGCCCGTCAGATCACGCCGCATGATGATCTGAAGACATTGATCAAGAGAGCCGCGACTGTGATGAACGTACCATCCACCGTGAAGAAATTCTCAGACGATGTTCTTGTTATCAAGAAGTACGGGCCAAATCTTCCCTGCCTAAGCTTACTGGACCTGCCTGGTCTGTTCCGAGTCGAGACGGAGAACCAAGACAGGACGAGCCGAGCTCAAGTTGAAGACATGGTTCAACGGTACATTAAATCACAACGCAACCTCGTTCTGCTCGTTGTCAGTGCCCAATCGCCATTCAATACACATACTGCCCCAGAAATGGTGCAGAAACTCTTGGAAGATGAACCTGGCTTGGCAGAGCGAGTGGTTGGTGTTCTTACCTGTCCCGATATGGCACAGTCCCCCGATGAGGCTATTAGTATCTTAAAGGGCCGGGTCTACTCGGAACTATCAAGGCACCCTTGGATGACCGTTAGAAACCAGACAAATGACGAGAGGGAGTTGAAGGAGACTCTGGATGAACGAGACCTGAAGGAAGAAATGTTTTTCAGTGAGGGACGGTGGCAGTCCGTTTCTCAAGCACAGAAGGGCATAAGGGCACTGCGAACGACTCTGAAGGATATACTCTGGACGCACACCCGCCACGAGCTGCGAGGCCTCATTGACGAAGTGCGAAGGGAAATCGAGAAGTCGGAAAATGCTGTCGCTGGTTTTAGCCAGCCCAGGGACACTGAGGAGGCACAACGCGAGTATCTCTTCAAGATTGCCGGGAAGTTCCAGAAGCTTGTAAGGGAGGGCGTGGATGGGTCATACAGAAACGAGGACTGCAAGAAGTCGCACTTGACACAGGAGAGTTGCCCGGATTGCACGCCCTTCTTCCCCCCGTTCGGAGACAACAGCCCCGAGAGCCAGGAAAAGAGACTCTGTACTAGGGTGAGAGCTTTATGCAGAGCTTTCACAATTGCCATGCGAAGGTTTGGCAAGACAAAGATTGTAGTCTACGACGCTGAAGGCGGTGGCGCGATCGGCGGGGCAAATAGTGATGAAGAGTTGGGAGAGCGGAGCCCTCTCTCTCCTGACATGATCAAGGAGTTCTATACCCACAAGGAGCCCTCCCGCACCGACCCAAGGAGTTACGAGCGATATGTTGACGATCAAATTGAGCACTGGCGCAGCGGTGAACCACGAGGAGAGTCAAGCCATAGAGTTTACACAGGCCTGTTCAAGGAGCAGTCGGAGAAGTGGCTTCGCATCGCCACGAGACACCTCGTGGCCACCTGGGAATCCGTCAGGCGGTTTGTTGATTTGGCACTCGCCGCCGCCTGCAGTGACTCCGAATTACGCGATTCACTCAAGAACCACACCATAGACCCGCAGCTGAAAGAACTAGAGCAAGAGGCCACCAAGGACATGAAGAACCTACTTCGATGCCATGATCATGGCATGTCGGGCTTCTACGACAGCTTCATCGATTTCCAGCGTATCCAGCCGCACACCCGAGATCTGGCCGGCCGCCTGGCCCACAGCCTCCTAGGTGGTTACGAAAGCGCCGCTGTGGGCAAGTCGGGTGGCTTTGACAGCTGGTACCAGAGTGTCGGTGAGGCGCTTCTCAATACGATCTTGCCAAAGAATGGTTTGTTCATCAACGATCTCGTTAGAGGCGAGCTCATTGGGATGGTGCGGAGCACGTTGACGCAGCTGGCGGATACGTCGTCAAACACTAACCCAATGGTCCAAGGAGCGGTCATTAAACTGGCCGCGGAAGCTGGGTCACCTGCTTCCAAACGTGTTATCGAGCACGTGGAGACGTACTACGAGGTAAGAACTCAACTCTCCGATTTTACTGAAATTTTGAGCCAGCGGCGGTGACGAGATGAAAGGCTGACGGACTTGGCCATAATAGATCAGCATGCTGGCTTTCGTGGGATACGTCAACGCTCTAGTCGTCGGGAAGGGTATATTGCAGAGGCTCCCGGATACCATCCTGACTGATGAGCTGGTGAGAGGTCTCGACGCTCAGACAGTGAGGCATATGGCGGGAGAGACAACGGATGTGACCCAAAAGAGGGAGAAGGAGAAGCAGAATCTCAAAGTCTTGCGGGAGAGTTTGGCCACCTTGACGGCCTTTCGCGAGTAGGCGATCCAGGACTCGCCGGGGAAGATTTATTAGATAATACTAAACCGTTATGTGCCGGGGACATCGTCTTGTTCCCTTTTTTTTTTATGATGATTATTAGTTCCATAGCCAGATCGAAATTGATGTCCAAGTATGCTTTAACAGAACATATATGAAGCTTCTAGATGGCCAAGCAATTCCTTTGGATCTAGCACTACTCTCTCCTAGAAAGAAGGCGTGGGCTGAAGTCCCGTCGGATGTTATGACAGAAAAGATGTAGCCGCGGCCCTGAAACTGATCAGAGCGTAACTGCGTCAACGACTTTACTATACAAATCAATAGGAGCATCCATTGTGCCTCACCATAGGTGCTGCCCGACAAACGTCAAGTTATGACATACCCAATATCCCTTGACACCATGGTAACTGTCCAATTTGTTCTCCGGTATGTCGCGCCACACTTTGTCAGGCGCATCTATCTCTTTCTCACGGTCAAGTCCTGACCCCGTCTTGTCCCGTTTCCAATGGTGGTAGTGAAAAGTTGGGAGCGAGACCTTGCATTCCTTCAGTCTGTGCAATCTTCCGACCATAACATCAACCATGTCCAGCAGGATATTGGCGGCTTCCAAGAAGGTAGACCGTCGATACCGTATGAGCAAATCGCCATCAAGAGACAGGTACAAGTATCTTAAGTTGGGCAAGGTCTCGGGTAGCATGTCTAACAGGGTTTGGAAACCGGGCATGCCCGCACCGGGAGGAAATCTGTACCCGTAACCTGGCAACGGCTCCCCGAACGGGTGGATGTTCCAGATCAACTCCACAGAAGTAATCGCGCGCATAGTAGCCGGCGCAAGCCGGTCCGATAGGTATCGACACAGATAAGTCCTGCGTATGTGCAGCGTGTTCGTCCCATAGAGCACATCCACGCCCTCGACGTATGCACGACGGCACGCCAATAACCAGCCCAGAGCGCCGATGTTGCAGGGTTTGGGGACCGCCTCGGGAAAATACTCCTTCCACCAGGATGCGTGCGGTCTCCTGCAAGTATCCTCAGTCGGCTGGTCCAGGTGCAACCTAAAGCCTGCGTAATAAATCCCCTGGGAGCTAGCCGTACGGTCGCAGACGCCTCCCCACAACGCCCAACCCCGAAGATCTCGGCTCCCGGGCGGTACTACGTCTCGGCTTCCTCTTCTTCCTGTACCTTGGGATGAGATCCATGTGTACGGTCCGACCGCCGAAAGCATAAACGAGAATGAGGTGGCGTATCTCGGACGGGAGGCGCTGGAAGAAGGGGCTCTCGGCTGTCGACGGGGACGCAGGGTTGATTTCGACCAGGGACTTGCGGCGAACTGGCAGCTGAGGGAAGAATTCGTTCGACTCCTTGCCTTGTTCTTGCCGAAGCAATGAGCAGGCAGCAACCAGACCAATCCACGAGCTTGATTGGGTAGAGGCCAGGAGCTCAGCAGCAGGCAGTTTTCGTTTTGTTTTGTTGTATTTTTATTCCTTATTTTCCTCTCGTAATGTTTTCTTTCTTTAGCTAAAGTAAGTCGTGGGCGGCGAGTTCTCAAACAGCCATTTAAACCCAAAACTAGGCCTCGAGAATTGGACGATACCACGGACAGACCAAGTTTATGGTCTCTTATTCTCGGCAATCTTCCCTTTCTTCATGATGCTGCTTTATCCTAATTCGCGATCTGAGATACCTGGAAAATACATGGATATGTAAGGTGGAGGTGGCATTCTGGCAATAATCTACAGCACGAACAATAGATAACCCCAATATCCCAACCAAATCCGGACTCCGTCGACAGAGATGTAAAGTGCGCGGTGAGGTGAGTGGCTGTCAAGTTGGCTTCTGCCCAGTAACGACAATCCTTCGAAATCAGTTAGTATAAATTTTAGTGTTTAATTAGTGTTTGAAATAACAATGCATAGCTGCCCATTCAAGGACCTCGGGATATTCTTACATCTCGTTGTATGAATGAATGGCTGGGTTGGTGAGCTCTCCACGGAGCTTGACCAGGTAGAGCTGTGCTTCCTCGTATGACCACTGCCAAACACGCGGTCAGTACGGCCAACTACAATATGGAGAGTGGCAACCCTCAAACAAGGTCTTGTTTGGATCTTCTCCTCGGAAATGAGTATTAGGCTTACCCCCAAATGTTCCGTCAACCCACGGATTGAGAATCCCTCGAGCCCTTGAAGAATAAACTGTCGATTCCAAGCTCCCCAACGTTTCAAATCTTTATTCTTCGGCCATGTCCCAATCGGCATCTTTAGCGTTCTCCTCTTGACGTTGACAAAGCCAGCCTCCTTGATGACTTCGCCAGCCGTCTCCGAGATGGCAAAGCTCTTGCCCGTGACCTCCCCAAACTTCCCAAACACCTCGGCCCATTTCGTTTGCGCGGAATCGGGCTTTACGGTCCCGTCGTCTGAGCGGGCGATGGTTGAAAGCTCGACTTGCTCAACCCACCCGCCCGGCTTCAAATGTCTGTGCTCTAAGTTCAGCCCTATTGCACACAATATGTTACGAGTTAGAGGCCGAAAAGTATCCTGCTAACATACTTGAGGACCTTTGCATGGAATTTAACCCAATCTGGGACACAACCCGTCATCGTCCGGATATGGATAAAGTCAAAGTGGTTTTCGGGGTACGTCCAGTCCTTGGTGACATCGTCGATTTCAAACTTGCAATTCGACGGGACAAATGGCGGCTGGATGGGAGACAAGTCCACACCGATAACTTCGGCAGATGGATGTTCATCAGCGAACTCGCTATTGCCGAGTAACGTCAGTAAGGGAAGTCCCGAGAAACGCTTACAGAAAACTCACATTGCCCACACGCCGGTACCGCAACCAACGTCGAGTGCACGCTGTAAGGAAAAAAAGGAAATGAGGGTCAGATAAGATGTCAGAGTACCACAGCCGGATTTTGAGATTATAATAGTACGTACCTGAATGTTCTTCTCGAGGGGGGCGTCGTACAGCTTGCCGTCGAGCACAATGCGATACATTTCGTGTCTTAATAAGTGGGAGGCAAGGTCAGTATCACCAACTAAAGAACGAGCCCGAATTCATCCGGGCTGGAAATAGCCTTCGAGACACCTACACTAAATCTTCTGCGTCCTGTTGCCTCTCATCATTCGGAGCCCTGAATCAAGTATCAAATTAACTGTTGGCCTGCCTGGATTTCTCTCCGGGGAAGTGCGGAAGAGACTACGCCTACCAATAAGCACCATCTTCGTATGCGTGATAACGGCGACCATTGTCCCACTTGTAATTCAGAATCGAAGATCTGAGGCTCGTCGTGTCGGTAATAGCACTAAGGTAATCATAAGTTGGTCTGAAGCGGCTATCGATCCGGTCTAGTCGGGATCGAGTCTCGAGACTTACGATGAGGCGTACACGGAATCAGCGTCCGCGGTATCCTGGTTAGACGTGGCTTAGAATTCTGTATTGGACGATGGAACATGGGGAGGACAAGCTCTGTGACACTACTTACCACCTCGATAGTGTTATTCCCCTGGTCGCCTAGGACGGGAGCCGCACCTTCAGCCGAAGATGCCTCGGGATGTGTCTCTGGGTTACTCATTGTACAGTATTTCTTTTCGGATTTGATCAAATGAGGTTGATCTGTCTTTCCTGGCAGAATCTGGAGTCAGGCAAGACAGCTATAGGGCCGAAGGCGTTAGCGTGATGCGATGCGGACGACTGGATGAGGACGGACTAGCGACTGAGGATTAAAAGTGCCAAAAGGGAGAAAAAAGAGAAAAAGGATCTAAATTATTAGTTAAATCGAGGGACGGACCGAGGAGCGGGGGTTGTGCTACCCTCTCCATTGTATCCACTTGGCCGCATCTACGTAGTATTCGGTTCACCGGTTCTGCGTTTCCCAATTTCCTATCATATGCGAGGGCGTGGGGCGAGCATCCCAATCCTTTAAATACTGTGGATCAAGACGTACGAGCTTGGGACCCCCCCCACGGCGGCCACGGCGGGGGGGGGGGAACCCATTCTCAGCTCCTACGTTACTTTAGTGGTGCAGAGCCAACATTGACAGTCACATTGATGAACGAAGGGCCACAGAGGTCGAAGTACAATCAGAGTCCATGACAAGCGATCTAAGCACGCCAAGCCAAGCCAAGATCCTGTCAGCACTGCCAGACATACCAGGCATACGAGCTATCTTGAACTTTATTCTTTCCGCCTTACTATATCCGGGAAAAGTAGACCGCAGCAGACCAAGCTGGGTATGGTCTTCACTGGCTCACTCGCCCCCATGGTCAGGGCCATCATCTGCTTTACCCCGGATAGAGTAAGTCTTCGACCATAGTCCCCTGGGTCTCTACCAATTCCTTTATCTTGTTAATCCAATACTCGAAAAACAAAATGGTACACTGCAGCGACATTGCAGTCGTCCATCTTTATCAGATTACTCGGTGGCTCTGTGTTCCTCGGATGTCCCGGAAACTCAAACCCGAGTTTGTGTGGATACATCCATCAGATTTAAACGAGACGCATCACAGTCCAATAGCCATTCCAGAAAACAGGGGAAATCTATTCATGTTGCGCTAAAGCGGCACGTTGCCGTCGAGCAGAAGATCTCCTCAGTCCCGGCCCGGGGCTTATATCACGAAGAGGTATGTGCTCAACCATGATGTACTAAACTTAGACGGATATCTTATGAAGGTTCTACGGATCGTAAGCGCTGTTTGAATGAGTAGCTGGGAGGACATAATAGTCGGACTCGAAGGTTCGTAGCAGGCAAGATTCAATCGCTCCGGTTTCGCCTGTTGACTACAGCGGATCGATGACCCAACTTGGCGAATCAATATTAAAGTAACCGAACACACTCGCCGCAGTTTTCTTGCTAGCGACATTTCGAGCGAGGACCGAGGCTTTTCTGCAGCAAAGTTGGAGAGAAAGGCCCGGTCGTCCTAAGTTGGTTGGAAGAAGTTCAGGATGGCATCGGTGGTGTCTACGGATCACTTGATTCTGATGTCGACCCCGGCATTTTGGGACCAGATCGACCGTCTCATTCGGCCCCACCACCAGAAAGAATGCATGTGAGAACTATCTACACAACATCGAACTTGACAAAGCAACCCCGGCTCTCGAATCGTACTCAAGATCAGTTCAAGTTTGGGGAAACGGCGATGGAATCGAGGTATCCGCGAAGGAAATGATCGAGGGAATGCTGCTCTTGGCGGAAAATCTGGCGCTCGAACAGGCGGCCGGGAAACAACTAGAAAATCTCAAGGCCGCTCTTGACGACGTACGAATGATTGCTCTATTAGAGCCGACTCCGGAAGGATCTTCGCCATACTCCTCTGCATCTGTAAATGAGAGATTTGTTCTCTCTCCTTCGGCCCCACGCTCGCTTTACAGCAGTTGCCTTGACAGCACCAGCCTTCGGCTTTTGGAAATCGTTTCTGTTGACGGCGACAATGTTGAGATCGGACTTCAATCCTACCTCTTTGACAGCGAGCTAGAGTTTGATGCCCTCTCATACGTCTGGGGCCAAGAGAAACCCACTGCACTCATTACTTGCAATAAAGACAGCGTACTCCATGTCACACCGAGCTTGAAGGAGATACTCAAATGTTTATGCTATTATCGGCCTCTGCCTGCGCGACAAGTGTGGATAGATGCCATATGCATCAACCAAAACGACAACGAGGAGAAGAAATCTCAAATACCATTGATGAGAGAGATATACTCCCAGGCTTCTCAGACTGTCTTCTGGATGGGTCCGTCGGACTCGACCGCGGACTCTTTCATGGATGCCGCGCCGACGCTTTCCCGCGGAATCAAGCGCTCCAGGATGACAGAATCTGACCTTTTTCTACCTCCTGGATACTATCGAACTCACGACTGTGGACCTGTTTGGGCAGGGTTCTCCTACCTCCTATGCAGCGCATGGGTGACACGCATGTGGACTCTTCAGGAGGCTATACTCCCATCAAAGGCCATAATTATGCGTGGAAATAAGTGGATTCACTTTAGATGCGATGGTAGAACTCAGATTAATGGTGGAGCGTAGCGGAATTCCGATCTCTGAAGTGCCGGAAGAGATTGCGAACGGCACCCTTGGGCGTTACTTTGGTCCTCACGTTGTGGGAAATTGGGGTGAGATGTGTTACCTCAGAGAGGTCAAGTCGTCAAAAGGGACCGTGAATAAAAGATGTATCCCAGTTCTCCTGCATGAGCGCCGAATGCGAGATGTTAGTGAACCGGTGGACCGTGTGTGGGCACTAGACGGTCTTTTCGATGACGAACTCCGAAGTAGAGTCATCCCATTCATCGACTACGGCGAGGAAGCTCGAAAGGAATACTGGAAAACCTACCTCAAAGTAGCCAAGGAAATCTTGCTCCTCGATCCTTCGCTGGGAATCTTATCCATTCCCCCATCGTTAGAGAAAGATCCTCGGCTGCCGACATGGTGTCCCGATTGCTCTGGGTGGCCGACAACGGGGTTAATGTACACCTTCCTCGAAGGCTTTCGTGCTGGTATTCCCGGATTCCAGAACTCGCAACATCCCGCTCCTCAGGCTTCATTCTCCGAGCATGACCATTTCCTTCGGATTCGAGGATTCCGTATAGATATCCGACCCCGGGTTGCATGGTCGCATAGGTAGTATCCTAGAGGAGCGAGCAACGTACGAGTGGGAAAGTTCGTGTTTGAAACTTGCAAGGCGTGTTAAAGTGGATGACGGCATTCCTAGTGCGTACGAACGCACTTTGACGAGCGGCGGAGGCCCGGCTGGGAAAGCAGACCCAGAGGCATGGGAGCAAGCCTATCAACATGCCCTTCAAGATGCTCCTCACCTAACCCATCGGAGTCTGGGACCTAACAACAGAGCAGTTATGAAAGCAAGATTTAAGGGGCGATTTATCAAGTGTCTAGGACGTTCCTTTTTCAGTACTCAATCAGGGCTTCTCGGGAGCGGCCCGGCAGGTTTGCAGTCCGGGGAAACGATTTGACGTTTCACGGCGCAGGGCCACTTTTCGTCCTTCGTTTTGCAGCCCAGGACGGCACGGTTGCAAGTTTTATTGGGGATGCATATATCCATGACTATATGGATCTTAATAACCTGAGCGGGCGGGAGACGATGGCAAGCCGGACTTTTACTATTAGATAGGAGGGTCGTTCACGTTTTGCTAACGCATGCATCTTGCTCAAGTGAATCGAGCCCCAGTGAGAGCCACATTCAGCGCGCTACTCCGCAGGCAAATCACTCCCAGGTTAAATGTTGATTCCCATATGCCATACACGAAAAGTGGGATTTCATACCAGTAGATTAGAGAAAAAAACTAACGCGAGGGAATATCTATCGAAGAGTAAAGTCCATTGTCCGCAGTCGTCCCTCGTCATATTCACGCTGGCACCATTTCGGCAACATGTTATCCATGTTCGTGAGTGAGCATGGCCCTACGACCTTGAACGTGCCGTCGCCCATCCACCTCAGGAGAGTCGGGATGGGACTTCCGTGGAGCATACATATCACATCACGCTCTCTTGCCGAAGCCGAATAGACATCACACCAGTCGGTGAGGAACATGCTACCATGCCGATGAGGGTCGGAGCGGGACTCGAGCCACGGCTGCGGGTCCCACCGAAACATTTTGAAAGCGGTTTCCCTCCGGTCAAAGGAGTTAGTCGTTTCTGCGAGGTTAATGGGGAAATAGGGGTATTCCTCTTCGGGGCCCTCGGGCTTCCGATTAAGATCGACTTCGAGGGATTCGAGGATCGCGTCGAAGTAGGGCTTGTTGCGACTGAACCTTCGGGCCAATCGTATCAGATTCACCACTCCCATCCGCAGGAAGAAGTCCATGCTTCGAGTGGGAATCAAACTAGCCATCCACAGCAGGAACGTTATTAATCCGTTCTCGGGAGATCCGTGCTGAGATTTGAATATATCTATATTCGCAGCAGACAGCGTGCCGACGGGAAAGCCAGTCACTCTCAGAAGCCCCTTCTCCTCCAAGAAACTCGCCACTGGTATTTGAGGCCCGCCCTTGCTCAGATAAAAGGCTTCATATCTCAACTTCCGGCCGCACCTCAGTGGAGTCCAGCCCACGAGGGAAGGTCGGCGCTCGAATCCAGGTCGCCTACGCAATGTAAAACATCAAGTCGCGCGCTCGCCCGGATGATAAACCAGGCCAGGCGCGTATAAGTCTTATCAACCCTTTCATCGTAGAAGGGCTCGAAATCTCTCAAATCATCGGCAAGTCCAAGGAGACCGTACACCTTGTCCCGATCGTCCGTGGCCTCAAGGTAGGTGAGATCGCAAAGCAAATCTAGCAGCCTGACTCCCGGGCCAGAAGAAGAGCGATGGTGACGACGGAAAATAACGTGCATCAACTCCGTAAGTCGCTGGAACCGAGTTTGAGCATAGACGGTCCCGCACATACTGAGCGACACCCTCATGCGTAGCCGGTAGTACGCACCTTTGAGCCGGGTCCACGGAATCGTGTGAGGACCTAGCATGACGATAGCATCGCGCGACATGGCGATTTCTTGAACTACCCAGACCCGACTGAACCACGATCGGCCGAAAAGTTCTGCGAGTGCCTCTACCATTTGGCTATCCGGTTCTACCCTCCTCTCGTCGGCCGCCTGGATGTTGGCCCATATGCGAAGACAGAGGGAGCATGTTTGCGCAAGAGCACTGCCCAAGATCCAGAGCGGCGACGTAAGCCTCCATCGGCGCTCCTCCAAGATGCCAACGGCGAGTGCTCGCAGAAATACAAAGACTGCCGGTCGGACAAGGACGAAGAGGAGGAATTTTAGAAGATGGAGAAGGGAGTTCGAAACTGATGTGAGAAATCGCCTCGTCCTAGCAGCGACCCCCTTGGCAACGAGATATTCAAACTCTTGACTTAATTGCTCGAGGTGGCGGATGGCCAAGATGCTATCCGGGACGGCTTCACCCAGCCAGATGACCACTTTCGTAGCTCTCTCGTAAATGAGCCGCATGCGGAGGACCTCATGGCTGCGTTCCTGGACATCCTTTTGGTTGATGCAGACGGCGTCGATCCAGAGTGTGCGGGTGTGTATCGGTAATCGTAACGCCTGCAGAGCCGTGTGGAGATTCGATGTCACGGATATGGGATTTCCGTCGAGGAGGATGTCCCGAGCATTTGCGTTATCGCCCCAGGTGTAGGATAATGCCTCATACCGGGTCGTGTCGTCGTCGATGGAGGCGTGGACGAGTTTGCAGGCGATGGGAGAATCCCGATCTAGGGCTGGGAGAAGCTGTATTACGCGAATCTCATTTTGGGAGCGATCCAGGCATGTGTAAACGAAGTTGGAGACCATTTACGAGTAAGATAAACGGACGGGTCAGTCTCGAATTCTGCGGCACCTAATAAACCAGAGGTATGCAAAATGAGTGCTAGAAACTCGGGTCTTTAGCATCAAGTCGGGGACGGTGTTATTTATATCCAGCCACTAGCCACTGACCCCTCAAGGAAACACTGCATCTCAAGAAATTCTGCATGCTTACGCTCTGCCAAGAGAAGTGGGTGGCAGTCATTCCACTCCAGTGAAGTACAGCTCACAACCGATATTGGCGTACATGAAACCTACATAAAGGTGGAAGCTACTTCTTCGATAAAAAGGGGTAAAGTACTATGAGGTCACTGTTTCGGCTTACAAGGTCTGCTTGCCAAACGAAATGCTCGAATTGGTACAAGATGCCGGTGTCGCCTTTCAGCGAAAGTCGTTGGCATGCGACGGCGAATGATTCAAGAAATGAGATAGCTTGATTCTAAATTTCCGGCCCTGCTTTGTACATAAGGCAGGAATTGAAATTAAAATTCCCACCTTCTATGTAGGCCGAAGGGCCATATATACGTTCCTCCGCCTCTGGAGCTCGACGTTGTCTCCAGGCACTTGCTTTTTCTGGTTCGAAATGTTCTGCTATCCCCGTGGCTTGCCCTCGTTTCTGGAAAGGAAGCGGTCGCTGCTGGTTCATCATGGATACAGTCTTCTGCGCTCTCTGCGGAGTTGTGCTCTCCAGATACCAGAACGGCACGCCCCCATCAAAGAGGTTGTCATGGAACTTCGAAATACGCCCGAGTAAGTAGACTCAAAAAGAAGTCCGTTCTTTCGCCCCTCAGGGAGCCCCTTGGCATGATTAACTGGCTGTTACTAACCGACAGGGTTGCCGCAACCTCTGGCACCCATGTAGTTCTAAAACCCCAGGATGATCAACCTCCAGAATTGTATGGGATCGGGATTCTCACCTTCCCGCTCATATTCTGGGCCAGTAAAGATGCGACAAAGTCATACACTGACCAAGAAAGCTCGATCGAGGCCCATGACTTTTCCAGGCCACCCACCGAAATATCATCCATGGTCCTGGTCCACGACGCCTGTTGGCGTCTCCTGCTAGCGCGACTGGCGGCTGAGTCCGTCCAGGGTGCGGCACCTCGACAGCTTGACCCGCTACAGGTGGCTCAAAATCTATTCCATATCCTGCACTGCTTCCCTCGGAGCTTCTATGGTGTATATCTTTCCCAGCATGGCTACGGGGGCGCGTCCAAATTCCGCAAAGACTTCGCTTTCCGTCTGGGCGGCTATGAAGGAAGTCTCTCAGGCGTGGGAAAAGTTCTCATGGCTGATCCAATGGTAGACATTGCCAGCATTATCGATACGTCTTCTTCTGCTGAATTCGGATTTGATTCACTTCAGTTGGAAGACTTGTCCCGTTCCATACAGAACCAAGATCTCTTCGGACGCCTTCCTTTTGACATCATGGACATATTAGCCGCGAACTTGGCAACTACCGATATCTGCAGTCTTCGCCTCGCATCTAGGGAAGCCGTAAATTCCTGTTCCCCCATGGCCCTCTCCCAGCCATTCTGGAGGAGCCGATTCACTCTAGAGCGTGAGATGGATTTCTTCCTCGCGGGGCAATCCGACTCGCTCCTTGCGCGACGAGCAAAGGTCGATTGGCGCAAGCTGTATGTCTTTCTCCGGCAGTCTCTGAAGAACAACTCGGCGCAACCAGGCATTCGAAACAAGAGACGCATATGGGACGGTCTGCGTGACTTTTGCCTGGCGTTAGTTCCTCTTCTAGATCCCTCGACCCAGGAAAAAATTTCAGGCACTGCACACCTTCCAGAGGGCTATGATACCCGGTCCGTTGTCCTAAGCTACTTTCGCCACCACTATGCCCTTTCCACACGGCATGTCATTTTCCCACAAAACACAGGTTTTCGTTTGGCCGTATCCTTTATCAACTTCAATTGCAGACGTTATGTTTCTGGAGTCCGCCTCCAAGGCTGTGACGACCAAATTCCAGAGCTCAGCCAAGCAGGCCTTATTATAACGGAGTCGGAGGAACATATAGATTTGGCGCCGAATGAAATCGTAAAGTTGATCAGAGTAAATACCATCCGTGATGAAATAGTCGGATTCGAGCTCCACGCAAGCTCCGGCTCCGGCAAGACGACAAAAGCTACAGTTCTCGGAGGTTCATTCGCATCTGATCCGGACTGCGCTGTTGCTGAATTACTTCCAGATATCTCAAGTTGTATCCGGGGGCTCGCCTTTACCTTCGACGTATAATACGGCTCTCTCCTCCCCTCTCTTCCCTCATTACAATGTGTTGTCTATAGGCTGACTTGTCTACCGAGAACTGTTAGGTTTGCAAATGCGTTTCCTTTGGGCTCGTTCAGATCGACCCCAAACATCCATTGGGACATTCAATCGTTGAATTCCCACAAAGTCAAACAATCCTGTGGAAGCCTGAGGTTCCCAGGGATGGCAGTACTGAATTACATGACGCAGATCGTAAGGTCCCCGCCGATTATCGTGGCCGAGTCCATTTAAATATGAACTTCGGAGGGCCAACCGGCGACAAACTATCCCAACTCAATCGAATAGCTGTTTCTGCCCATGACGGGGTTCTTGGTTTGGGATTTTTTTTATGATGATGGCAGCCACTTTTGATACGGCTCACGGCATTTTACGGACTCCTTTAGTTGCCGGATACCCTGTTGCGAGATGTCATTCCGCATAAACGGCAGGCTCGGGGAACGAATCACCGAGCTACAAGCTCTCACAGGTGGAAAGCATAAGACCGGACTGCCGGTGGTCCTAGGTTTCAAGGTACGGCACTACTCTAACTAAAGGAACCCAGATCTGTGTGGTTTCGGCCTACTCATCACATTTCACTTAGTTCACAACTAATGCTGGATCGCAATTCACCTTGCCGGGGCCGTTGGCGGATATCGTACCCTTTGCGACATTCCGGTTTACATCTGACATGCCACTCATCGGCCTCGTGGCTAGGATCAAGGTACAATATCACAGCCTTTCGGGCATTTCTAGCGAATTATTGACGTAGTACTAACAATCGCCCACCTACTTTAGGGGTTTGACGGGGTACTGGATGCGATAGGGGTAGTTATTCCGCGAGTTCCCGTCCCTATCGACGTCCCGGTCCCGTCTTCAACTGTCGCTTTGACCAGTCAGCTGTCGGTAACAGTTTCTGCTCCATCCGCTTTGTCCGCTTCGTCTGCTTCGCCCGCATCGTCCCCTTCATCCCAATCCCGCCCATTTCTAGTGCGCAGCCTCGTAGACCATAGGAACTCCTGTTCTTCCGCTGCTCTACTCTGCGATGTCCGCCGAATAAGGTTTTCATGTGGTGCTAGAGATCTCCCACGTCCACATGACACCGTGTCAGGCCTCTTCCTCCAATATGACAACCCACAGGAGGATAGGTATCTTGGGCAATAAGTTGGACCCCCCACTTGTGGCCACTCCCCCCTTTTGGCCACCCCAAATTCCACACCGCCATTTCAACATTTCCCACATTCCAACTGTAATTCCTCAACCATTCCAATTCCAATCTACTTCAAATTCAGTATCCAGCTTTTCCTACTAAAAATGAAGTCCTATACTGAAAATGACCTTCAGGATGCCCTCACAGCCATCGCAAATGGGATGTCGACTGCCCGAGCAGCTAAGGAATGGGGTATTCCAAGAACATCTATCAGAAACCGCATTCTTGGCCATCAGCCAAAAAAAGAGGCCTTTTCCAGCATGCAGAGACTCAGCACTTCCCAAGAAACCCACTTGACAGCATGGGTTCTGACCCAAGGAGCCCTAGGACTTCCTCCAACCCATGCCCAAGTCCGCTCTTTTGCAGAAAGAATCCTCAGGACTCAAGGAGACACACAGCCACTTGGAAAGAGATGGATGGAGGGATTTTTAAGAAGAAACCCATCTATTAGGACCATGAGAGGGAAATCTATCGATTCTATCCGTGTCAATGGCGCTAGAACTGAGGTAATCCAGCCCTGGTTCCAACACTTCCAACTACCCAGCATTAAGAACATCAAACAAGAAAACAGATATAATATGGATGAAACAGGGATAATGGAAGGCCATGTCGGTAATGGACTTGTTCTTGGAAGTGCGAAAAAGCGCTTAATCCAAAAGAAACAGCCTGGTTCCCGGCTGTGGACTTCATTTATCGAGTGTGTCTCAGCTACTGGCCGGGCTCTTCCTCCATTGGTTATTTTCAAAGGAAAATCAGTCCAACAGCAGTGGTTTCCAATGGATTTGGCTTCTTTCAAGGACTGGCACTTTACAGCAACTGATAATGGGTGGACAACCAATGATACTGCTCTAGAATGGCTTGAA
>NJFT01000274.1:0-49446 GCA_002221725.1 Scedosporium boydii
AAAAAAAAAAAAAAAAAAAAAAAAAAAAAAAAAAAAAAAGGGAACGGAGGGGTCTAGGGGATTTGGGGGGTGGAAGAAAGCCTTCCTCTCTCAGTCGCTCTTCATCCCTGCCAGGTGCACCCAATCGTGTACCGATGTACCGAGGTATGGGTGCTGTGATTGACAGCCCCCTGCTTCTTGTGCAGGAAAGGCCGGACGTCTTACGTACGATGATGAATACAAGTGTGAGTATGGGATGCAACCCACACCTTCGCGGAGCGCCTCTTGCCTCTTGCCTTTGTCTGGTATCGACGGTGCTCGTCTACGGCTCACCCTTGAGACAATGGCACACTTTCTACGACGACGCATGCCATCTCCCACCATCATCCATGATCCGACTATCATAAGCGTCCTCCCGAGGAGAGTCATGACGGCGGAAGTGGTCACGCCTTACCGAAACGCCGAGATATGCAGGCAGCTGCCACTGTTTTAGGCGATTGTTATACTCGTGAGAGGATCGGATGATGTCAAATTTTTTAAGCATAACGCGAATTCGCTCCCCTGTGGGAGATGTAGTCGAAAAAAATGCACCATCCCGACCTCGGCGTCGGGACAGTTCGCAAAAATGCTCATGCACGAGTCTCCGGCCTTCCCGTTCGGCCGCCGTATCCGAACTTCTGGGTCCGCTCACCCGGCACGAACATGGCCGACGAGAAAGCAGGAGAACCCGCAGACTCTCACATATCAGACACATTGCCCCGCCGAGATGAGATGAAGAGGTTATTCTGGGTCTTTTCCCAAGAAGTCTCAAATATACGATCCCAAGGGGACCAGCGATGACCCATGCTGTCCCAGCTCGAGCTTCCACGCCACTTCTCCCTCATCCTGGCAACTGCTGCGTGTCGGTAGCCAGCCTCAAATTTTTGAACTCGCCTCCGGTTCGATCGACGGAAGGGAATAAATAACCTTGGGGGTCCCTTCGCGGTCTCCAAACCATCTGATGTCTCATTCGGAGCACGAATCATCGGACCACGTGCTTGCCAGCAAGGAACCTACCAAGGAGTGTAAACTAGATTAGATCAACGGAGCATTCAACCTGTTCCAACGCCGGCTCCACATTTCCGTCTCCTCTAGCCACGGCCTTGACCTGACGATCCTGGCAAGCCATGACGTATTGGCTTCCGACCCGTATTGGTCATTCTTGTCTCTTATCCAGGTTGCGGCGTCGGTATCAGACTTCCAGGTCCTCGGCGGGGCTCTGCCCATCTTATCTGTAACGTCTTCCATGTCATCATAAGTTTCAAAGGTCATCAGCAAGCCATCGGCCGCTGCCATCAAGCCGTCTCCCTAGAAATGCGCACTTAATATGACATCCGCACCGCCGGCGATCGGGCCACCTTGATAGGATTTCTTCCGCACTGGCGAACTAGGATGGTCTTTCATGATACCGGTACTCTTTCGAGCATGTTGGCGGCTTCTACCCAGCCGAGAGAATATCGGACTCGCGAATTCGATACGACGGCCTTTTCCCCTAGCCCTCCTGCCCAGGACGGCGTCGCATCGTATGGGGCGTAAGACGGCCCATTATTGCCTAGGCGGCAAGCATTCATCACGTACAGATGACGTTCTTCTCCCGTCGGCGTGAAGGTAGTTTGGAAAGCAACAGTCCAGGGCACGACAAGGGTATACTTCGGTACTCTCCCGTCGTTTTTGATGTCGGCGATGCCTCCGTTTCCAGTTCCAAGATCTGGCCTGAGACTGTTTGACTTCCGAGGCCACCGCGGGGCCACCACCGCGCATTCCGTAGACACGGGCTCGGACGCATCCGTGTGCTGTACCATTCAACCCTGACTTCGAGCTGACCGTGTGGGGTTTCTCAAAGCTTTTTTTCGTAAGACGATATTTATTCGTACTCCTGCCGATGCAATCTCCCCTGCTATCCAATTTCCGTTGACCCAGGTCTCTCGTCGGAGGTTCAATGATTGGTGATTTTCGCCGCAGAGTTGTCTGTCCTGTTGTTGGTTTAAATGCTGTTAGGGACCGATTTAAGCAGAAGAATCGTCTCTTTACTTCCCTCTCGTCTTAGGTAGGTAGCTGCCGTGCCGAGATGATGAAGAGAGGCCGCTACTCTTCCGTCTGGCTTCTCTCGGGGCTGTTGACTAGTTCTGATTGATAAGAATATTTGCTTGGAATTCCAGAGACTTGTGCGATGAGCCGACGATGTGCTAGATTCGGCCATGTATCCTTATAAAATCGCAAATCGACCAGTAGGGAGTACTGGCATTAAGATATGGATGACGAAAAATGACACTCAACCTCCCAGCATGATCTGGCTCAACGATCAGCGCAGACCACCAAGCACCTAAACTGCGGCCCGGGATAATCCCGACGCTCGGAAAGCCCGGTGCCATCCCGATCTTAGTACGGATCCGTATTCAGTTTCATCTCCGATGCCTGCCTGCCGCTGGAAACTTTGCCGAGATCAGACTCTGATTGACCAAGGGAAACCGGATTGATAGGAGGCCCCGCACACCCATACCCATTTGTACAAAATCGCAAAAGATCAGGGTTTCGATATTAAACGTCAACTTGACCCAGTTTATTGAATTACCCTCTCCAAAAAGTCGAATCCTTCCCGCTGAGCCAACCAAGTCCTGGATCCAACCTTCATCTTAGCAGCAAATGTATGGCCTTCACCATCCACGGTAATCATGGAAGCCTTTACTCCCTTCCTCCCAAGCTCCTCGAACAAGTCCTTGCTCAGCTGTATGGGAACCATGACATCGTCCGATCCATGAACGATAGCCGTGGGCGGGAATTCCGGCGTGATATTCAGGACCGGATCGACCTTTTCCCACTCCCTAGACGGGAAGATGGTATCGAACACGGCTCCCTCCTTGATCTGCTTGAAGGCAAATGCCTGGCGTGAGTCGTTGAAGTCGGGGGCTCCTGTGGGTGTGCTTTTCTGTCCCTCGAGGGAGACGACGCCCCGGATTGGTACGGGGGATTCTTCCCACATGGGCTTGAAAAAGGACTCGGGGAGGTCTCGTGGGAGGGATGGAGCTACCTGCGGTAGAGGCGTTGTCCAGTGAGGATGGGAAAAGTTGCATGGCCCGTACATTGAGTAGATCGCCGCCACCGGTTTGGGGACATCGAAGCCCTGAGGAAGTTAGCAGGTCTGGTAACGCCGCTCTGGAACTTCCAGAGGCGATTGTGAAGGAGAAAGTCTTGGGCCGTTCGAAAATATCCGCAAAATACGGGGCACAACCTACCAAGCACAAAGCTAGTGTGCCTCCAGATGAGGTACCAAACGCAAGGATTCTATGCAGGTCGACGAGGTAAGGTGTTATCGTCTGCGCAGCTATGGCTTTCTCTAGACCTCCGTTGTGTATCCAAGCCAGCAAGTCGCGACAGTCTTGGATTGGCCCTTCCAGGAGGTTGACCTGGGGACAGAGCCTGTGGTTTGGCACCACGACTATCCATCCTCTGTCGAGGCAGTCCTGGACCTGGTCTTTATTAACCAGGTCCGAAGACCCTAGCATGAAAGCACCTCCATGGATATCAATGACTGTTGAAGGCCGCAAAGAATTTCAGTGAGCTTTCTGCTTTTCGCCCTGGGGCCTTGAAAGGGGAATTCTGTCTTACTTGCTGGATAGCGAGCTCCAGCGTCAGTCCGGGCTAGCGGTAGATACACATCTACATCAATCTCTTGCTGACCTAGCACCTTGTGAGCTGCACGAAAGGAGGTTGGACCCGACATGGCTCATTCATTGGCGAGGAGATAATGGCTTTGGAAATCTGAGGTCTGGAGCTATGAGGTCATGATGCCTTCGACGAAGTTATGAAGGTGTCAAATCCGTCCCCCACAACCCGGCCGGGACCACCACGCAAATGCAACTCCCCCTCAACCGCATCTCTGAAACTGTGGGGGGATGCGGGGAATGCGTCCAGGTAGCAAATCGGGGAGCGCCGGAAATCCCGACCGCCGTTCCGGCTGTGCAACCTCAACACGGGCCGGACCTGTCATCGGATTTCCCGACGGAGGCTCTGCCGCGCCATACGGATACCACACACAAAGCCATACATACAAAAACGCACCATAGACTGATTTACAATAATCGAACGATTCGGTAGTTCGAGTCAGTAGAACGGCGCAAATCTACAGTGGTTACACGGCATTGAGACCATCGCCACTCGGCTCGCGCTCTCGCGCTTCGGGAGAGTGGGGGAGATTCAGTGAAGATAAAAGTGACGGATTCACCCATGAGGAAATCGGTGGTGTAGAAGATAGTTTAACTTTAAATACAACAATTCTGAGCTTGCTACTTGTACGCCATCTTTCGTTATACTAAGATCTTCAAGACTCATATATCCCTGCTTCCCAATTAGCCACGAGCCATAACTCCATCGACAGACAAAATGCCCATCCCTGTGCAGACCACCCCTCCTGACGCTAGGACGAACTACATCATCGACCAGCTCGAAGGTGAACGCATCTCCATCCCCGGCAGCAAGGGTGTTTTCCGCATCCTTGCCTCTGAGAAGCAAACTGGCGATGGCATGGCCGTCTTCCTGAGCGCCGCCGTCTTGTCCGATGCGCCGGGCTTCCACTGGCACGAGGAGGCACACGACGTCTTTCTCGTGAGCAAGGGCTTCTTGAAGCTTTGGAACGGGGATAAGTGTAGAATCATGGGGCCTGGAGACTTTGCCTACATTCCTCCCGTAAGTCTTTGTACTTCTCACAGACAGGCGCACACAGAGAGAGCTAACACTCCCTCAGAAAATCATCCACAACCCAGAAATGCTGGGGCCCCACACCGAACAATTCGGCCTCATCTCCCCCGCCAACTGGGTCGACTTCTTCCGCTACATCGCCGAACCCTACGAAGGTATCATCGCACCCGCCAAAGACTCCCGCGACCTCCGCGGCCTGCTCATCCCCAAAGTCATCGCCGCCAAGGACCGTTTCGACGTCCACTTCGTCCGGGACCCCAACTACACGCCTCCCGAGGTGGGCGAGTGGCTTCCCGAGGATAGTGAGCTTCCCAAAGAAAAATTGACGCCATATTTCCTCAAGGCGAATGAGGGGCCGAGGTGGATGGTCGGCGGAGTGATGTCGAGGCCGTTTATCAGGGCGGGACATGTGGAGGGACGGTTTGCCATTTCGAGCATTGAGTCGTCGGATGTTTATGAGAAGTCGGCTTTTGCTAGGTGGTTTAGGTTTCCCAAGGTTGATCACTGCTTTTGTGTTTTGGAGGGATTGTTGAAGATTAGGGTCAAGTCGGGGGTTGGTTGGGATACCGTGAGGGAGGGACAGACCGTGGTGATTTCGGCCGGTGAGACATTCACTCTCGCATTTGCTAGCAAGTTTGTGAGGGCTATCCTGTTCACGAGCGGACCTGGTATTGAAGAGGTTGTCCATACGGCCGGTGCGCCTTGTGATGATGTGATTTTGCCTGATGAGGTTGCCGATTGGAGTGAGGACCAGTTCAAGAAGGCGTGCGATGATCTCGGTGTTTTGGTAGATTCACTCTAAAAATGCAGTCTAGTATGATCTAAATACAAAGGGCTCGCTTCAGTGCAGACTCTATTGAAGTCCACCCCTTTCTAACTGAGGAAACTGAGGAAGCCTCCTTTCCAGCGTTTCCAGCGTCCTCCTGTATTCCAAAGACTGTCTATCAGAACATGGCCCGGGGAAAAGGGAAATGAGAGAACAAAAGCAAAAGAATTAACATAATAATTTTCTATAGACTTGCCTTGGGAGCCTCCGCCTCGACTCGAGATTCGTCCAGACCGGACTTATTCGCCTCGAATGGATTCTCTGCTACCGCCTCCTTTACCTCTTCAAACGCATCGTATCCGTACAGCCAGGACTGCACCTGCGGGCAACTCCACCTACTCGGGTACGGAGCCTTGATAGGAGCACGGAGAATCGCATCTCGAGCTTCTTGCTCAGGGCCATCATACATATGGAACGAGTCGCGCTGGAAAATTCACACGTTAGCTTTGGCGAAGATGACGGGCACGAATTGAAAACTTACCTGCTTGAACGCTTCCTTTACGATGGCCTCGCCACGAGTTTTGCGCAGCGCCTCGTACATCTTGAGTGCCTGCGGGAGCTGGTCTCTGGACTGCATGTGTCCTAGGAGAAGGCCGAGGACTGTGCCGTCTTCAATTGCTGAGTTGGCGCCCTGGGCTAGGTAAGGGAGCATAGGATGGCAGGAGTCGCCACTGGTCAAAAACTCGTCAGTTTCGTCTGTCGGTGAGAAACAGGTGGGGGAGATCTGAGCGAGGGCTTACATGAAGACAAGATTTGACTCCTTGTTAACCCACGATGGAAGCTCGCTCCCTAGAGAAATTCCCATGTTAGTCTGAGATTTCCTCTTTCTCGTCTTCGAGAGAGAAGATGGATTGAGATTCGGCGTCTTACTGTGCATCAGCTTCCATCGATCAACTCGGTCTACGAGCGCAAGAAACCTCCCCAGTATAGGATCCCACTCCTTGAACAACTCCTTCATCGCCTCCACAGATCCCGGCTCCTTGTAAACCCCCACAGGCAGGTCGTCCGGCACCAGCAACACAATGTTATACATCGTCCCAGCTCTCAACGAATATCCCACCGCATGAGCTCCCGGCCCAACCCAGAAATGCACCGATGGATTACGCACCCAATCCGTCAGTTCCGGATCAGGGATCTGGTTGACGTCCAACACGATCCTGTAAGCCAAATCGCCCGTAGCCCGCGGTTTATCCGCCGAGCCCAACGTCGCCAAGAAGCAATCCCTGCACCTCGAATGCAGTCCATCAGCCGCGACGATCAGATCAGCGTCGATGACGGCGCCCGAAGCGGTGATGACCTCGGGAATCTCAAAGTCGATATTGCGAACCTTTTCGTCGAGGTGGAACTGTACGCCGAGTTCCTTGGCGCGCTCGTAGAGGGACAGCTGGAGATCTACGCGATGGACGTCGAGGAAGGGGGCGGAGTACTTGGAGCGCATGCCGGTGTTGAAGTCGCGATCGGTCATGAGGATTTCGCCGGAGTAGCGGTGGACCTGGACGAAGGTGGGCTCGGCGGCCAGGTCCCAGAACCTGGATGGAACGCCTAAGCGCTCGAGGATGCGGGTGGCGTTGGGGGTCATCTGAAGTCCTGCTCCGACCTAGATATGAGTGTCAGTTTTGTTCCTTTCTCTGAATATGGTTGCTGAATGTACCTCTTGCAGCTCCTTGGCCGACTCAAACACCGTGACATTGTGACCGGAGAGAGCTATGGCAATGGACGCCGCGAGACCGCTCAGCCCGGCACCGACAACAATGACGTCGAGTCGGACGGGAGAAACTGGATGCTGTGGCTTGTCCATGATCAATGCGCAGTGTGAGAGTTCGGCTCTAGGTTTTGGTTGGATGTTCCTCGTACAGCCCACAAGTTCGTGGGCGTGAAAAGGGTGGACAAGGGAAGGCACAGAAACCGAGCTGCGGGGTTCAATAAGAATTAAGGTCGTATCGAATGCAAAAGATAAATTGATTTAGAGAAGCGTGCCGCAGAGCCTCCTTTGTCTCCCAATGTTCCCGGCGAGGAGGCGGATTTTTATTTAGCCAGACAAATGAAAATCCAGAGCCGCCTCAACTACCGAAGTTCTCTGCCCGTAGATCCATGGGCGAGCTACAAATTTTTAATCGGAGAAGGAACTCGGAATATTTTGTGCAAACTGCCGACCACGAGGAGAACGACAACGCGATGGCAGAGGAGCGATGCTGAGCTTGGAGAAGGGTGGGGCCGAGGTCGACCGGGAATTCCGGACTCACACCCCGGAAATTCCGGGAAACCCGGAGATTCCACCCGTGCTAGACAGGATGCGTAGATAACGGATATCCGCTCTCGAGGATCGAGAAGGATTCCAGAAAAGTGACCAAACCATTAGGATCCGTTGACGAGTTGAGGAAGTTGGCCCCTTGAGCCTCATTTCGCAACATCACTACAATTGTGCCGGACTCGAGAACAAACTCACTGAGGGAAGTCCAAGGGTTTCCTCTCCTCCGTCACATCATCTACAAGCCGGGAATAGCGCTACAGGCGATGGTGCCAAAGACTCCCAGCCGAGCACTCAAACACCAACAAGGGAACCATCGATCTGTTAATTGAGCGTTCGGGGGTAGGATATTGCGATTTAGCAACTCCACAAGCGACAGCTGATTCGAGACCAGGGCACCTGCTAACTGGCTCAGTCTCGCAGAACCATACACATGGGCACAGCAGCGGCTTGCGACGTCGGTTGCCAAGTAAAACTGTCAAACACCAAGCCATCGAATTCTGGGAGCCTCGAGCATGCCAACAATAAACATTGAACATCCCCCCACGGCCAAGTGGGGCAAAAATCCACAGTAAATTGACAGAAATCAGCTCTTCTAACGATTAACCATCGTCGCGAAGTATATAAGCATATAAGCCTCACGATGCCTCAGTAACAGGCTTCTGTCAAGTGGACCAGGAAGGACATTTGCACCTGTATGACTGCCAACTTGACTTTTCAATCTAGTCTGGCATTGGCTCACCTGAGCCACCTCCATCCTTCGATTAAGGCTTGCTCGGAGCTGAAATATTAGAATAGCTCTCACCTACAGTCCAGAATTATTCGATTTACCTCCACCGTATTCTTTAAGATAAAACCAACATCTCTTATCAGGGCCGACTTACCCACACGGTCTCGGAACTAGAAACTATCAACTACTTTAGCCAGTTGCCTTTACTTCTTCATCACCTGCTGCTATAACTATCAGCATGGCCAATACGAAGTAGTTCAGGAAACATCACAGCCTCCGTGCGGGCAGAATCCAGCGCGTGGCCCCGCACGTTCTCGTCTCAGTAGCCGACGGACCACCCTGGTTTAGATCTTCCTTGGCAAAGCCGGACATATATGCCAAGTTATAGATAGCAGAGGTTAGTACATAAGGAGTTGGCATTAACGGATTCCATGGCCAGGTGCAGTCTGCTGAGGTTTTTTTTCGTTGCCGTACCCAAGTTGATCTGCCGATGGTGTTCGACGATGTTTCTGCGAAGGCTGCCAGCTGCTTCGCCGCAGTTGGGTCCCGGACTGGGCCCTAGCCAATGGCGCGTGTGGTGCAGTACATTTTAGAGAGTCGAATTCAGGGGTGCGAACGCGTCGTTTTCTCATGGGAGGACCGGTTCTGACAACGAAGAACGAGGGCGTGAACATAGCCGGCCCTCGAAGAAGGAAAGGTTCTTACTTCCGCGCCCTCCTTTGCAACTCGGGCAGCTCAGCTACGCGTGCCAGATGCCTGCACCAGGCCTATGATGCCGTTCGATTTCCTGGTTCTGTCGAGTGAGCCTTGAACATTCATTCTCTCTGAGTGTCCAGATACAGAAAATGCCGCTTGGCGCCAATCGTGGATGCCTGTTGCCTAAATGAGGCGTCGAGGCGAAACGCACCATCAGCCCCTGCATAATATTGGAAGGACGAAGTCACGAAGGCTCCCTTTTCCCACGCATCAAAGCCAACATTGTGTTTGCACCGTGGATCCATCTTCAACTTGGTACGACGAAATCAATTTGCCTCTGTCCTAATAAGACGGCCTCTTTTTCTTGCAGAATCGAGCTGCCCTCTGGTGTTTTATTCCTGTCATCGACGCGAGAATCGCCAGTCCATCCCCATGACTTCCAGCAAGCCTGTCCGTGAAGCCCTTGCCGAGTTCGTGTCGGAGCGCGACTGGGACCAGTTCCACACGCCAGAAAACCTAGCCAAGAGCATCTCAATCGAGGCGGCCGAGCTTCTGGAGTGTTTCCAGTGGAACTCGGAGCCGGACCCGAAGCGAGTCAAGGAGGAACTGGCCGACGTCCTGACTTACTGCTTGCACCTGTGCGCCCGAATCGGGGTCGACCCCGAGCAGATTGTCCTGGATAAACTCGAGGTTACGCGCAAAAAGTACCCTGTCGATAAGGCCAAGGGCAGCAGCAAGAAGTATGATCAGCTTCAGCGCGAGCAATAGAAGGATCGAGCGGTTGGCCTTCTCCAAGGACGATGTGAACCGCTGGAGAGAAAGAGACGAGGCGCATGCGAATTGGCCAGTGGTTTACGTGCTTGATAATGATGCGCGGGATGAACAGGGCAGGAAGAACAAGAAGAGGAAGAAAACGAAGGAGGAGGAGGAGGAGGAGAATCTGAGAGACGTGTACGTAGGAGAGTCGCTCAACGCGGCGGGTCGGATGCGCCAGCATCTCGAAACGGAGTCGAAGGCACATCTCAAGAACATCCGCGTCATTTTCGACGAGAGCTTTAACAAGTCGGTGTGCCTGGATTTAGAGTCTTATCTCATCAAGATGTTAGCTGGAGACGGTTCCAATCAGGTGCTCAACCGGAACAATGGCATCACCGACGCGAGGTACTACCAGCGCGAGATATATCGCGAGAGCTTTCGGAACATATTTCTCCAGCTCAAGGCGGACGGCATATTCACGCGAAGCATCCCCGAGATCGAAAATAGCAGCCTATTCAAGCTCTCGCCATTCAAAGCCCTCACAGAGGACCAAGCAAATTCGGTTGAGAACATAGTTAGGGGTCTGCTCGAGGATGTCGACGGAAATTCGGAGAGGACGACGGTGATTCAAGGCGATCCGGGTACTGGAAAGACGGTTGTGGCCATATATATCATTAAACTTCTCCTCGATATCCAGACTTTCAATCCCCTCGATGACTTGGATGCCGACGCCCGCTTCTCCGAATTCTTCACCATACCGATCCAGACGGCAATCAGGCGTCTCAAACGAATTGGTTTAGTCATCCCACAACAAGCGCTGCGAGCTTCAGTTCAGGGTGTCTTCAAGAAAACAAAAGGCCTGAACTCGGATATGGTCATAACTGCCTTCAACGTGGGCGAGGCAAAGGACAAGTTCGACCTGCTCCTAGTCGACGAGGCACATAGACTCAATCAACGCGCCAACCAAGTCACCGGAAAACTCAATCGAAAGTTCAAGGACAACAACGAGACTCTTTATGGCGTCGACGACAAGACCAAGACGCAGCTCGACTGGATCGAGACTCAGAGCCGACATAGAATTCTCTTCCTAGACACCAAGCAGGGCGTCCGCCCGGCCGACCTGCCCCACGCCGTGCTTACCAAGGTCGTGACCGACGCCCGTGCTTCAGGACGCCATTTCTTGCTCCGGACCCAGATGCGTGTGCAGGCCGGGTCCAACTTTGTCTCCCATGTGCGGTGGATCCTAGATCCTCATCCCGGCGGGCGCCCACCGGATGGAGCTGGGAACCTGGGATCGTACGAGTTTGCTCTCTTTGACGACTTCAACCGTATGCGTGCCGAAATTAGAGAGCGTGATGCGGAAGTGGGGCTCTCACGTCTCGTGGCTGGCTACGCGTGGGAGTGGCTCTCCAAAGAGATCGAGACGAAGGATGGAAAGAAGGTGCGGAGGGCCTCGTTTGACATAGAAATTGAGGGGACGAAACTTTGCTGGAATGGCGAGAAGGCGGTGGACTGGATTTCGTCCCCCAACGCCCTGGAGGAAGTGGGGTCGATACACACGGTCCAGGGCTACGATCTCAACTATGTCGGGGTCATTATTGGTCCTGACTTGCGGTTCGATCCCGTCAAGAAGCGGCTCTACGCGGTCCGCAAGTCGTACTTTGATAAGAAGGGCAAGGAGAACAATAATATGCTGGGGCGAAAAGTTTCGGATGACGACTTGCTTCTGTACATCACTCAGATCTACGGTGTGCTCATGACGCGTGGTATTCGGGGGACATACGTGTATGCGTGCGATCCAGAGCTGAAGGAATATCTTAGGGGCCACATTCCCACCCGATTCTGATGTTGATATTTTACCGTCTGTATATTAGGTGTGTTCTGGTGGCGGAGAGAGATTTGTGAAATTGGAAACAGGGACGAATACCGGCGCGAGGGCAGCAATGACACCAGCAGAGGTCGAGGAGGAAATGCGATGTCAATGCGTGGACCACTGGCGGCAAGAGTCCGAAGGCATCGACCTCGTGGAAATGGCCCTCGAAGACCCGGACGCTGTCCAACGTTCCACCGGCCTTTCGGGCACTCTACTTGGGCGTGAGCCCTGGAGGAACGATGAATTTCGCTTCGCCGCGAAGCTGCTTGGGTATGGCGAAGATTTTCGGTACGGGGAACGACTTGTCGAACGGCATTCGCACGGGGCGCCCGACAGGGCCTTCATATCCCCCGAGATCTGCAAATTTTTCATTTGTGATCGACGCGTCCCGAAAGGCGAGACGACCGCCGGTGATTTGTACGCCGAGCAGTTGCGTCTCGAGGCTGAGAACGATCCACTTGAGAGGGCGAGGGACGCGGTGAGGACGGAGAGTGACAAAATACTCAGGCACAGGGCCAGGCTGTTCCTTGTTGAGTTCGAGGCGGCTGCGGAGAGCGGCGAGGAAGCGAAGTCAGTGGAGATTTGGGAGCGCTTGAAGCCTAAGAGGCCACGTTGGGTCCAGGCATTAGCTGATGCCTGGACAGATTTTGGCTTCGTGTTCTACAAATCCAAGGAGGCTCGTGCCTGGCCCGATGCCTTGAAGAGGTGGATGCGCATTTTCAATGATATAGAAAGGACCGACAACTTTGGAGGCTACCGTACTTGCTATGATGGCCAAAAGGCTGTAACGGATGGGTTTCTTCTCAAGCATTGTATAGACGCCGTCTGGATCGAAGATGAACTGTCGGAAGCAGACCCATCTTCGTTGCGATCGTAGGTCATCCCCTACCCCATCTCTAACGTAGTTTCCATGATCGTCTTGGAGATTTTGATGTTTTCTTCTCCCAGGAATTTTAAGGGCCGTCGGGAAGAAATTTCTACCACGAAGCCAGGCTTCTTGTCCAATACCTTTGTAGTCGTAACATCGGACTGCGTACCCTCCGAACTCGACCGTCGTGACCCCCAGCCGATCGATGAATTCATCTACCCTGATGAAGAGACAGATGAGGAAACCCCCCCAATACGATGGGGCGCAGATAACGTAGAACCCGACCAAGTCCCTATCATGTTCGTATGGGCGTACGACGCAGATTGGGAACCGCCCTCCCCAGGAGCCACCTCTGACGAGGACGGATACGAGGGCCGTGTGAAGGTCCAACTTCGATCTCTATGTTCTTAGTTTTACTTAGCGAGGATGGAGGGAATATATGATATGAAGAGTCTTTGGCGCAAGGCGCAACGGCATCATGAGAAAGTTTGGATGTGTGAGGCTCAGTTTCTCAACAGATCGGAGCCTACCTCGTTTATCTAGCTTTCGTCTGGCACGTTGTCATTTACTTTTAATAGAGGGCTGATTATGGGAACTCGTGATTGCGCGATTCATCTCATACATGCGTTCCTATCGGCACAGACGGGTCCCCGAGAAGTGGAGAAGCGGGAGTGTCTGACTTCGAAGCAAATACGTCATTCCGAAGAGGTTTCCGGCACTTTCAACGGAGCACAGCGGCCGATGGGATTCTTCCGGGACTGGGGGATACGGTACGAATTTCACCCCGGCCCTCCGCCCCCGCCCCCCCGCCGTACCAGCGAGCAGCCGGGCGCTACCTAGATGCGTAAGAGCTCTTCAATCTCTCAAGATCCAGAGATATCATATCCCCAATTACACGAACAGTGCTTGCCCCCGCTACATATGATCCCCACCATCCAATCCCGCCAACAAGCTATTTATCCCATCCATATCCCCAATCTGAAAAGGAAACCCCGGATCAACACCTCCGTTCCCCAATCCCAACGGGCCCCAACAATGATTCATAGCCATCAAAGCCTCAGCTCCATGCGTATGCATCGGCGCCGTCGTCAAGCCCGCATCCGTGGCATCCCCGACGCTCAAGCCCAGCGGCATAGCCGATACGGGCGGCGAAGAAGAAGAAGCAGTAGCGCCGGTGGTAGTAGCAGGGGGAATCTCGGCGCAGCGGGCCTTGGCGCGTTGGAGCACGCGCTGGAGCATCTTGGCCGCGTTGACGGCTACGACGCATTCGTCCATCGTTTCGAGGATTTCGATGGCCATGGAGACGAAGTCGAGGGTGGAGGTTGTGGAGGCGGAGGGGGGTTCTTGGGTTACGTAGACGAGGAGGATGGATGCGGCGAAGACGGTGTAGGTTGTGTTGTAGAACCAAGTGCGGAAAAAGTCGTGGTGCTGGTAGGTTTGGTAAATGGTTTCTATTGTCCGCTTCGCTGCGTCGAGACACTTTTGGATGAATTCTGCGCATCGGGGAATCGAGGCCCGTTCGGCGAGGGACGACATGAGCAGGAAGGACCCAAACATGAGGATCCTCAAGTTGAAGTATCCTGTTTTCAAAAGGATTCAAATTAGCAAGTTGCCTGTTTGCACCTCTCCTCCATGCTCCTCCGCTCCAGGAGCTACGGGCAGAAAATTCGTACGAATTGTTAAAACCAGCCTCTGCCGTTTCATCCACTGAGCATCTCTCGCCCTCCTCAACGAGTTCGCCTCCGCCAGCGTCCTAGCCGGGCGAATCGCCTCGGGCAACGCATCCACCCACGTCTCAAGCTCCGTCTCTGTCTGTTGGGCAAGAGCTACGGATTTGAGGAGAACCGTGTCGGCGAGGTAGATGTTGTGGCATATTGAACGCGTGATACGGGAGAAGTCAACCATGGCTTGGATGACGATACAGTTTGGAGGATCAAGATGCTCTGGCGAAGCCGAGGGAGAGGACGCCGGGTCGATAGGCTGGAACCGTGGGTAGTTGCGGTTGTGGTAGAGGTCAGAGCCGAGTGTGTCTGGACGGCCCATGGCGAAGGCCATTTCACTAAATAATCTGTCTGTGAGCAGGTTTGGTCCTAGGTGAATGTGGGCTAGACGGCGGCAAACTTACGTTTCAAGAGAGTAAAGGCCCCTTGCAAGGAAAGATCTCGTCAGTTGGGAGACGTTTAATCATCCTCACAGAATGTTATTTACTTACCACCATGTCCGAGATTCCGCGCGGAGCTGGGCCGAGTCCTTGTGGGTGTTGGGACCGGGTTCTCGGTTGATGCCCATAGCTAGGCTTGCTCTCACGGCGAGGCCGGTGTATAGATAGGACACTAGGATGGCCGATTGATATTAGATTAGTTCCCAAGTCCATACTCGCCGGACCATTTGACTTCACTCACGGTGCGGGTTGATCTCGTTTTGGCAAACCTTGGCCTACCTCATTCGTTAGTTCTGCCGGATTGCCTCGATCATTCAGCCAAGGCCTTACCAAGAAGAAATAACACTGAACCATCTCCAAGTCGGTTACCATCCCAAGCCTATTCGCCATCCCCTTCGCCTCGTCAAAAAACCTCCTGCTCCATTCGAGGTTCGATATTCCCTCTAGTGGCTCTTCCTCCCTCGCGCCCACCAACGCCCCGAGAGACAACACGCTGTAATACAACGCCACGAAACTCCCCTTGTGCGCCGCTTCATCCGACCGGCCGCCCGCCCATAACGCCTCGCATCGTCGCATGAAAATCGGCTTGTCCAAAATGGGATGGATGTGATGTATCGTCGAGAAGAAGCCGTTTAGAAACACGCGATATTTCGCCGGATTCCCAGTATTAGTAAACGTAAACCCTGGAGAGTCCGCGGCGTTTCTTGTAGAGTTCTCGAATGGCGGAGAATGTGGATGAGAAGAAGGCGGCGGCGAGAAGGCTGGGTTGTGAAGACTCGAGACGATAGCGCCGCCATCGCTACATGATGAATCTGGTTCAGAAGGGGGAGAAGAAGAAGAAGAAGGCACCAAAGGTAGCGCCCCCTCCGTGCGCTGAACCTGAAACAAAAGCGCAACGGATGAGGAACTGCCGTAGAATTCGACGTTGCGGGTATGTCGGTTCACCCCGGAGACTTCGTTCCTAGGCGTCTTGCGCGAGGGAAGCACAGAGGTGCTAGGGAGCATCAAGATGCGGTAGTCGTCGGACTTGAAGCCAGCCGCATCGTAGGCGCGTGGAGTGTGCGCGATACAGTCAAAGGGTCGTGGGAGGGAGATGGCGAGGGGAGTGTTGGGGTAGCAGGCTGATGCAGTGGCGGCTGCTTCGCGCTCGTGGACTTCGAGGGTGGCTGATAGGGTTTTCACTTGGTCTTCGAGACGACGGACGTAGCTGATATCAAAAGTTAAAAATCAATTGGAAATGTATTAAGATATGATGTGCGGCGAAGGTAGAAAGACGTACTCGAGCGTGTGTCGTTTCCAACCCATATCGGGGCCACTGTACACGCAGTCGACATTTTTGGCTGGCCAAGATCAGCAACATTGATCCATCACCTTTCTTTCTTTCTTCCCGCTTCACAACATCACACTTTTCCCCCATCCAAGTAATCCAAATGGCTGTAGCAACAACGAAATTACATGACGACTTACTCCGACAGTAAGAACAGGGGTACTGTTCATCGCACTTGTTCTTCTTCGCGCGACAAAGCTCACAGGCCCTCGCAGCCCGTGGCCTCCTTGCCTTGTAAGCACGAGGTCTCTGTGTCGGTCCAGGTTGTTCCGCTGCCGCCAGTGGTGCTGCCGCTGGTGATGATAATGGGCCCATGTTGGGTCCGGAGCTGTCCATTTCTCGTGCGATGCGGAGGAACACCGAGTAAGCAGGGACGGGATTTCCGGGTGGGGGAGGGGAATAGGGATGAGGAAGGGGGGTAAGTTTAATATAGAGAATTAGAGATCGGCCTGCGCTGCGGAGATACCGCGTGGATCTACACCATTCAAGAGGCAAGAGGGGTTCGCAGGGGTCCCGGGAGAAGGCCAAGGACAAGGACAAGAACCTCATTGTTGGACGGAGAGTGGAGCCGGTGGAGAGCATCCGATCGAATCTGGGGAAGTGCGGAGTTTGTCTTGATGGTCGCTAATCCGTTTGGGGAAGACATGCGGGGAAAACAGGGGTGGGATTTCCGATGGTTTGGGGTTTGGGGCGCTAATGGTTGCATGCGGCTCTTGGAGTCGGCAGGGGGCGTGGGAAGAAGAAGAAGAAAAGAAGAAGACTCATATGATAGAGCCGAGTTAGAGCGCGTCGAGACATGAAGCTGGCAGTGAAGGGTGGTTTCTCGGGAGGGCTTGGGGATCTATTAACGGCAATAGCAGTCTCCCATTTCCGTGCCGGCGAGGTCCAATAGAACAGTCAGAGCCAGCGAAGCCTGTTTCGGGATGGGAAGGAAATTCCTGGGCGGCCAAAGTTTCAGAGAATGCTGCGTTTAAGAGGATGGTGAGTTCGGCAGTGGCTGTTAGTTCACTCCGACTTATTCGGCGTCAACATAACCCTGAAGGCTCATCGACTGATGCGATTCGATACCGGAAATACGACTAGACTTTAACGATAAATAGAATTCATGTTCGACAGTGACTGACGAGGCATGTTCTCTGGGCTCTCTTCCGCTCAACAATATCCTGAAACCTCGATGCGATCAAAGTTCATCAAGTCAAGTCAATTCCATACGAAAGAGTATTACCAGTCTGGACCATTGGGAGACTGGAAGACGCTATATACATTCATTCGATCACTCCCGCCACATATATTTGCCCGAGGCTCACCGCTACAAGGGTAGTTACACTCGCTCTTATCAGCCGGAACCGCCCCATCCGACAAGCGCTTGCTGCACCAGCACTCGTTCTTCTTCGCGAGACCGAAGTACGTGTAATCATTGTCGATAACACAATGCTGATAGCACACAGCGACAGTCATCTCCGAGTCTGCTTTGAGCACTCCATCTACGAGTGCGGGTGCGCCGGCGGTATCGGGATAGCATCCCCATTCGTCGATCGCCCTGAGCAGGTCTCCCGTAGTATACACGCTGAAACTGTCTGTACCACCACAGATCACTCCCGCGTCGCCAACACAAGCCACAGAGCATTTACCCTCGTCGACTTTAACGGTGCCAAGGCCCAGCCTCGAGCCGCAGTAGCACGACGTGCCATTCGTCAGGCCCATGTGGTTATGACCGTCCTTCAAGCAGTACCATTCACATACTTCCACCGTGGTGCGATTCGGGTGAGTGAAGTCTTTTGCTATGAGGATGGGCTTGCTCGAGTTCGCCATGCTGAAGCACCCTTCGTAGACGAGTTCCGATTTATATTGCCAGGTTTTTGCATCCCAGTCCCGAGTCGGAGCTGTGCAGTAGGCTGACCCGACAACAATCTTGGAGGAGCAGTCGTCGTACAATAGCGATGGGTTGATGGAACGGAAGAGGCCAGCGCTGATTTGCCGCGTTGCGAGCGACGCGCACGTATCTCCCTTCTGGGCGACAACCCAGCGTCCACAATTTCTCGTTGTCTTCACGGCGACCGGGGCTCCCGCTGGTGGATCAATAATTGTGTCACTATACATGCTCTCGACGGAATTCGAATCCTCTTTGTCGCTCTTCTCTACATGCTGGCCTCCCGCCGGAGAAAGGCATATTGTGTTGCCGAGAGTGTATCTCGCCTCGCGGAAGTTCTCGCAGTCGAACGAAAGCCAAGGATTGTGCAGTAGGATATCATCGTATGACACACCAGTCTCGGCGGATATGTCGTGACACGTCGTATCTTCTCCCTTTACGAAGTGAGTAGTACACTGAAGAGGAAGGCAAACCCGAACACCCACCGCCACTTGAGAACAACCTCCAAGCTTTGGATTTCCAGCGTATAGCGTCGCGGAGGCTACGCTGAATTGCTGCGCGATGGAGTCGCAGGTGTCCCCTTGCACCGTGGTGTACGACACCTCGGAGAGGCAAAAGGGCTCTTCTTCTTCCTCAGTAACTGGAAAAGGTAGGGGCTGCGGGTTAGTTGGCTGGTTTTCCAGAGAGCATTTGTTGATGGCTGTAGTGAGTGCATGCTGGAAGAAGCCTTGGGAAGCGTAGACCGAGTAGGGACTTGACTGCATCATCCGAAGGCGATCGAGGTAGCAGTCAGAGCAGATCTCGGAAACAGGCATCATCTCCACATCTTCATATTCCCCGAACTCGCTGATAATCTCTGGAAAGAGTTGAGATTTCCTTCGGTTAGCGCATGACACACCTCATTACCTGAATGTCGCTTCTCCTTCGCCTTCAGACTCACCATTGCAGTATCGACCCGTCCCAGGGTCAGTATGGCACTGCTCTTCGAGGCCATACTTGATATACTCCCCAAGCATTTCCACTGGTGCCCCGTCATCCCACGAACGCCCCCCGCAGAATGCCTGCACACCGTCCGCCCATCGCCCGATGGACGCGTCGCAGCCCGGGTCGCAAACGGAGTCAGTCACGTCAAGATTTTCGAGGATTCCGTGATAAGCTGCATGTCTGAACTGCATCGTGCGATTGTCACACTCGACCGCCTTCAACAGGGCGTTTTGGCACGCCTCTGGGAGATTTTGCGCCATCACCCAGTGAGGGTTATACACCTGATAACCCACGTACTGACGTTCTCCAACGGTCTTGTCCTCACCGGGTATCCACAGGAGTACCGATGATGCGAGCGCCGGACGCAAGGAACATGAACTTGTTGACCCATTTTCAACGGCGGTTGTCTTGGAGTCATGGCCCGGAGTAGGGACCACCAAAACGCAGTGCAAGAAAAGAAAAAGAGAAAGAATAACCGTCCTTCGAGAGGCGACGGGATGGACTTGATGGGAGGCCATGGCCTTAGCTAAAAGGGAAAGTAAAGGGGAAAGAGTAAAAAGTCGATCCAGAGAGGCCAATACACGCAGTGTCTTGTTAATATACCGTAGGAGAAAGGGGTGTGTGCTGCCTGATAGGCAATGTGAGGATACTGGTTCTCGGCTTCAGAAGCAGCACATTCATCTCCAGAAGAAAGCCGTACGTCGTCCCATCACTCTGCCTACTTGCAGCTCAAATGCTGTGTGAGACTTGTCGTCTGTGGAACCCGTTACACCAGACGAGTCAATTGCGGTTCTGGCCCCAGAGTGAAACCAGGCGACGTACGAAGTACTCACTTTGTACCACTAGCATTTTTTTTCCGTCCGATGCAGGTGATGGATCCTTGCACGGATGCAATTAAACTATGCCTGACTGGTCCTAACAAGCGGAGACGAGAACGGAATTCGTCCCATTCAGATACTTCCGAAGATCCCCGGGCGGGTCCGGAGGGTCGGGATCTAACGAGCTTTGGGGGCTGTGCCCAAAGACTGCGCGATGAAGGCCGATGTTTGTCTTGGCGTTGCATCTTTTTTCGAGATTTTATCCCTGGTCCCATCCGTAAAGCTAACGGATTCAGTCTGTGCCTGGCCAGAGACAGGTTATGTTGCCAACGCCAAGGTGCTAGCCTTGCTCTAGAACCAACACAGGGTAGCGATGTCCACCAGACCCCTTTCAGGGCTCCAGAATTCTCATTTAACGCAAGGCTTGGCCGTATTCGATGTATTGTACCTGCGACGCCGAAATAGAATTCGGAAGCGTACTGCTGCAATTGCCTCGAGTTCTTGGGCCCAAGAAGAGATGTCTAAGGACCAGATGCTCTTCTGTATGGCATTTCTTCTCTCGGCTGCTCCTTTTCCCGTCACGTTGCCCTTCCCCATTCTCGCTTCTCTCTTGAAGTTAGGTTAGACAACTTCAACTCACCAGCTGTTATCTGCTCCCATTTGAGGATCTTCATTGGGGTGTCGCGGCCGCATCAGCGCCGGCAAAACCGCCATGGCACCCTCCTGGCGGATCCATATACGGTCTGCTGCTTTACTCACGCTCCTTTCTTCCATATTTCCTACACTTTCTACCGCGCAAAACTGTGATGCTGTTAATCGCTGTGCCACTGGATGCTACAGCCGCCGGGGATTTTGCGGTTTTGGCAACGACTTCTGCGGCGAGGGTTGTCAGAGCACATGCGACGCAAAGTTTGGCTGCGACGTTGACAACCCATGCGAGGACGGAAAGTGTTGCTCTAGGTTTGGAATTTGCGGTTTAGAACCTGACTGTGGGTAGTTGAGCCAACTGTCCCGTGGATTTGTTACTGCTGTTGGTGTGCGTCCTAACGATCCCTCCTTGTGCAGTCTGTAGCGCTGAGAACTGTATTGCGACGTGTGACGCCAAGAGCTACTGCAATCCCGGTTGGGGTTCGGAGTGGTCGGAAGTCGGAGCGTGCCCGCTCAATGCGTGTTGTTCGAAATGGGGGTAAGTCTGGGTGATGACCTCCGCGCATATATATTCCTCCGTTTCTCTCAACCCTCCCGAGGGAGTTGGCGGATAGAGCCACCACATCTCTTCTCTTGATGTGAGAAGCGCAGACAGCTAACATGCGTCTAGCTCCTGTGGCGTAACAGAAGAGTTCTACGGCAGCAAGAAAGTTACTCGGCCTTCTTGCCAGGTCACTGAGATGCCTCTTCAACGTGTCGTTGGATACTACGAGGGACGGGCCGCCCGCCGCTACTGCGACAAGTTCCGGCCCAACAACATCCCGGCAGGCGTGTATACCCACCTCAATTTTGCCTACGCAAGCATCGACCCGGTCACCTTCCACATCGTACCCGCAGCCGAGGGTGATCCGAAACTCTATCGAGAACTAATCGGCCTCAAAAGTTCCGACCCTAGTCTCAAAGGTGTTCATCGCCGTCGGCGGTCGGACTTTCAACGACCCGGGCCGGCCAACTGAGACAACTTTCTTGGATATTGCTCGTTCGCGGGATAAACAGAGGGTCTTCATCTCATCTCTGATCTCGTTTATGAATACGTACGGTTTTGATGGCGTCGACATTAATTGGGAATATCCACAGGCAGAAGATCGGGGCGGTCGGGACGAGGATTTTGTCAACTTTCCCGTCTTTGTCAGGAACCTTAAGCGGGCTCTGAATAACAATGGCTTCAGAAACGGTCTGTCAATTACGCTGCCGGCGTCTTATCGGTACCTCCGGCATTTTGATATCCAAAAGATGCAGAATAGTGTTGACTGGTTCGGCTTCAAGTCCTACGATCTTCATGGTAAGTAATCCTCATGTCCCCTCGGATGACAGGCGCAGTGTGAGTGTTAGATGCAACTTTGACCTAACGACTGATGCAGGAGCCTGGGACACCCCGGAATCTCGGTTGGACAACCGCCTGAACTCACACACCAATCTCACGGAGATCGCCGCCGCCATGGATTTCCTGTGGCGGAACGACATCCCCCCTGAGAAAGTCGTCATGGGCCTCGCATTCTACTCAAGGACCTTTACCCTCTCCGATCGTAAGTGTCAGAAGAAGGGGTGCCTGTTCGACGGCGGAGGTACGCCGCGTAGATGTTCCGGAGAAGTAGGATTTATGACCAACTCCGAAATCGAGTCTAACATGGTCCCGAGTATGCTGGACCTACCCTTGACGCCGATGCTGCGGTCAAGATCCTGGTTTCTGGCATGTATCGCAACGAATGGATAACCTATGACGATGGGGATACTTTCAAGCTCAAGATCGACTTTGCCCGCAGTTTGTGTCTTGGAGGCGTTATGGTCTGGGCAGTAAGCCACGACACTGGGAAGGGAAAGTTCTCCAAAGAACTCCAACGAGCAACCAAGTATAAATCCTTCTCCGTTGGAACTACAACTAGCTATGGGGCGACTCTGCGCGGTGATAAAATCCCAGTTGAGCAGTGTTTCTGGACCAACTGCGGCAAGTCTTGCCCATATGGCTGGACGCACGTCCGGCGCCGAGACCAATGGAGCTACGGCAATACGCACATGGTCGATGGTACGGGGTGCAAGCCGGGACAGGGCTCCAGGCTTTTCTGCTGCCCGCCTGGCCCAGAGCCGTATTGCGGGTGGTATTCTCTCAACAACGGACGCTGCAGCGGAGCTTGTCCTGGAGCCGATGGTTTGTACGAGTGGCACGAATGGTCCGAGATTGCGTCTTCCAGTGGGGCATGCACGAATGGCAAGAGCCAAAAGGCGTGCTGTCGCCGGGATCATCCAGACGTCCGGCCGCCGATCCAGGCGATGCGGCTCTGGGATAAGTGTGGATGGGCTGGGTCAGAGCCCCGTTGCGCTGCCTCTACTTGCGATGGGTATTATCCGCGGAGGACTAATCTCGTCGGCTCTACGAACCTTGGCAGCGGCGCCACGCATTGCTATTATGACAGCGCTTCGACTCTGAGAGGAGATCAGCCTTACTGCTGTTCCGCCGATCTGGACAACGAGAAATGGGACAACTGCGCATTCACCACCTCGGGCGGAGCCTACGTTGAGAAATACTACGGCGAGGGCTATTGCGATGGGAATTGCGCTCCCGGCCGTGTAAAAATAGGTCTGGATGACAGTCTCGACTCCTGCTCGGGCGGGCATCGTGCCTTTTGCTGCGAGCCTGTGGTGTCGCGGCCGGCGAAGTCTCGCTTGGGCAGCTACGAGGATCTCCTCGCGGCCTTTCAACAGTGGGCCAACGATCCATCCAGCCGGGACTGTGGAGGTTCCACGCCTGAAACGAACTTTGGCAACTCCGGCCGCCGACGCCGACGCCGATCAGTCGACAAGGCGCCATGAGCCCGAGTGATGGACAGAGCAGGAACCGTTCATCGCTTTCTTCTAACGCGACTGGACACGACAACCATCACTCTGCGGCCAGCATCTCGTGATTGAAGCTGCCTGTAAATTGATTCTCCGTAGACATCGCTACTTTGCCGTCCGGATTACATTTGGCCTGAGGAATTGGGCTGTCTCTCGAGGGACGAGGGACGGAGGCTTCAGTCCTGAACCCGCCAGCGAGATTCGTTGATAGCCCAGGATCAGAAAGTCAGCTCAATCAGTTCTCTCGGCGAATGAGTCAACCCGGAACAATGCACAACTTTGTATGCTGGGGGGACAGGTCCTTTTGCTTCTCTTAAGTGAAAAGGGGGTCGATTATGGGGTCAGAATAATTCCATGGTCGGGGAGAAGAAATCCGCCATTCAATAAATATCCAAGTGATTTCTTGAGTTGAGGTTGTCAACTTCCAATTCCAAAAATCCATTGATTTGAACTTCTGCAGGTGCGATCAGGTCCCACAGTACGAACACTGTATTCCGAACCCCACCATCTCCAACCTCGAACTTTCAGCATCAAACAGCAACCGTTGATCTCACTCTCCCTCTCCCACTCAACCCTTTCCTATCCCTCCCACCAAACCCCCCTCCCCCCCCAAATTCCCCTACCTACTCTCGCAACCCGCCACACCCACCATGTCCCTCGCCCAACTCTCCCACCTCCTCCCCCTCCCCGACGAGGAACTCCAACAAATCCTCGACTACGCCAGCACGCTCGCCAAGCCCGCCGCCGCAGAGCATCTCAGCAACCTCCTCGGCACCTCGGCGGAGGCAGTAGATTTCATCTCTACGTTTAATGCGCGGCGGAAAGATGCCGCCGCTGCCTCTTCTTCCTCCTCTTCTTCTTCCCCGGCTCCTGGAGGGGCGGGGAGTTCCCGGCGTGGAGGGGATGGTGCTTCGTCCGAGGTGATCGAAGCGGTGCCCAGGTCGAATAGGGCGGGCCGCGGAAAGAAGAAGAAGGCGGCGTTGGGCACGCCCGAGGCGAGAAAGGTGGAGGATTACGGTCCGCCTTTGGGAACGGCGTATTCGAAGAAGGATGAGAGTTTCGAGTATATTCCTACGGCGAAGAAGCCTCAGCCCCAGGCCCCCGTCGCTGAGTCGTCAAAGGCGAATCAGCAGTCGAGGTTACAAACGCAAGCGCAGCCTCCTCTACAGGCTCCTAAGCCTACGGCTCCCAGGAAGGGTCAACAGGCGGGATTCTTAATATCAGACCATCCCGCTCCCAAATCAAAATCAAAATCCAACACCAGCTCTCGCGCTTCAACCCCCAAACCGAACAACGGCTCGTCCACCAAAATCTCCATCGTCGGTGGCACACCCATGAAGGGAGCTTCCACGGCCCTCACAGACCTCGAAGCAGCCATCCGCGCCCTAGAAATCACCGCCCACCCCACTCTCCAAAATGATGACGTAGCGGCCCGTCGATGCAACTGCGTCGCCACGCGCCACCCCCTCCAATCCGCAGCCCCCAACTGCCTATCCTGCGGCAAAGTGATCTGCATGAAGGAAGGCCTCGGCCCCTGCACAACCTGCGGAACGCCTCTCCTTACTACGAGCGAAACCGAGGCTATTTTACGAGAGCTTAAAGCCGAGCGCGGAAGGGAACGCATGGCTGCCGACCGCGCGGCGCATAAGCGCGCCGACGTGAGCAAGGCACCTGCACCTTTCACGCAGGCGCGGGATGGCTTTGCCGGTGGAAGCAGCTCGATTTCCGAGGCAGAGGCGCGCGCGAGGGAGCACAGGGACAGACTCCTGGGTTACCAGGCACAGAACGCGCGCCGGACGACGGTGAGGGACGAGGTCGCTGATTTTGACGTGGCGGCTGCCATGGGAGGACAGTTGAGCATGTGGGCGAGTCCCGAGGAGCGGGCGATGGAGCTGAAGAAGCAGCAGAAGTTGCTAAGGGAGATGGAGTGGGAGATGAAGCCTGAGTACGAGAAGCGGAGACAGGTGGTTAGTATCGATCTTGTTGGAGGCAAGGTTGTGAAGAAGATGGCGGCGGTCGAAAGGCCGGTTACGCCTCCCACAGATGAGGAAGAAAGGGGTGGTGATGACGGGGTGCTGCTCGAGTCAACTGGCAATCGGCAGGCTCATGGCGGCGGCGCGTTTAGCAAGAACCCGCTGCTAGGAGCCATGATTAAGCCCGTCTACAATCTCAAGGGAAAAGGAAAGGAAACCGGCAAAGACCAGGGCGCGAAGACGAAATGGAGAAGGGTCCAGGATGACTTGGACGATAATGCAGCCGTCATCCTTGATGGGGGGCTCTACGGGCAGGCAAATTCTTCCGATGCCGTAGTCGCGGAGGGGGATGAGCCCGCCTGCGGGTGATGGTTCGAGTTGTCTCCTGATGACCGAGCTTACGCCTGCCGTTGCCCATCATGGCCGCGTTTGAACAAGAGTCCGGCGAAACTTAGAGAGAACGGGAAAAAATGAATGAAATAGACCAATAGAAATTCATGCCATAACCCGTTCCTGACCTGTCCTTCGGACCAAGCAAACAGGGCGGTCCAACGTGTGCCATCCTATTGATCTCGATGAGTAAAACCCGGGTGGCCAGGCGCACCTTCCGACCATGACATCGATGACGCAATAGTTCCCAACCATGTCTCGAAACTGGAAGCAACGACTTGAACAGTGTTTTTGTCGGACCATCACATGTTTCGTTTGCGAAGGTGCCAATGACCTCATAAAGCCACGGCTGCTGAAGTTGCTTCCTTCCCTCAGTTTATGAATACAAACTTTATTGTTTCTCTCTTTCTCTCTTGTTATTCTCGTCATCATCATTTTGAAGTGATCCAATTGTTCTGCTATCGTGACAACTTCATTTCTGGCTCTTTTACTTCGTAACCATCACTATTCCACGATCCTTTAGTTTATTAAGAGTGAGTTTCTCTTGGAGTCTCTAAATCAAACAAAACCAAAAGCACTGACATGTTTTCAATCCAGTGTCCTACGCCGAAGTAGCTGCCAAAGGCCCTAAGCAAACGGCCGAAGAGGTTCGTCCCCATCCACCAGCCCTTTCCCTTCAAGAAACAATGGAAGCACTCAGAGGGAACGAAAGGGGTGGAAGAGAAGAGAGGAAAAACAATCTAACAAAATCCTCCCAGGCCGCCGCCCCAACCCTCCCCTACCTCAGCACCGAAGACACAACAACAACCACCGAAGCAACCACCCCCTCCGTCCACACCATCTCCTCCACCGACCTCGCCTCCTCCCAAGCCTCCGCCTCCGCCCGCGAAGGCCCCATCCCTCCCTCCTCCCCCGACCCCAACGTTACGACTTCCTCCTTCGCCGACTTAGCAGCCTCCACCGAACCCCACCACTCCCACTCCCATAACCATCACCATAATGGAAGTTCGAAGAAACGCCACGCGAAGGAGGCCGCCAAGAAGATTGCGAATTACGGCGACGGCACGCCGCTCGCGCTGGCGAATTTGACCCTCGTGGTGGGGTTTAGCGCCGTGTTGGGGTTCAAGGCTTGGGATTTGTATGAGAGGGGCCAGTTGGGGTGGAAGGAGTTGGGGATTGGGGTGGGGATTGTGGGGGTTGTTGGGGCTGCGGAGGCTGTTATCGGACGGTAAGTTATTTCTCTCTTTTTTTTTTTTTGTCTTTTATGTTTTTTCCCCTTCGTTTCAGGGTGTGGGGGCGAAGAGCTAACTTGCGGGACAGGTATCTTTATGAGGAGCACCTGAAGAAGAAATGAGCGTTGAAGCAGAGGCTCATGCCATGGGAACTGGAAGGCTGGGAAACGAAATGTGTCGAATCAGTCTGGTCTGCAATCTTCGAGTAACCCCAGACGGGTAATGGAAGCCGCCTGTTAGAATGGGTTGGCTTGGCCATACCGGGCTTTTACTCTTCTTCTCTCGCCCAGGAGTTGTATCATCTGGACATCGCCGCTCTCTCTCTCCATAGCCAGTTCCGGGGTAAATACTGCTTTGCCCAAGTTTTATCTACTAATCTGACGTTGCAAAAGTGAAACATATCAGCATCACTACGGAGGGTGAACGAAGCAAGGAAGAAGAGGGTATACAAGTCAAATATTTCGTCCGTTCCATTCATCACAGTCCTTTCTTTCGTACATGTACTAGCTATACTATCAAACCATCCTCCGACCCTTCACCGAAACGACACCCAAGTAAATAAATACCCGTGAAAGCAGGCCAAAGAAACAAACAAGTTCTCAAGAGAAAAGACAAAGGAAATGAGGAAGGGCGGGGAGGGGAAAAAAAAAGGAGAAATGTACACTCGATATCTCGTCCCAGAGAAACAACAGAAAAAAACAGTTTCCTCACCCAAGTTTGTGTTTTTTGAATATCCACCACTCGCCTCACACTCGCCTTTAGTTGCCCATATCATGCCAAGAAAACAACAGACGACAGACAGTAGGAAAGACAAAGGGAAAAAGTAAGAAAAGAAACGAGTCATACAAATATGTAACACGCACGTCCTCCCTCCCATTTCCACCAGTTTCGCCCGCTTGGCTTATTTCGTTTGCTCGCCACAATGTGTAAAGGTAAGAAAGAAACACAAAAACCCGATTTCCGTCTCCATTTTGATACTCCTTCGCCATGGCTATATAAGCGTTTTTGTCTCAACTCCGGGTGGTAGCCGTTATTGTGTAGATACCACCGACATAAAGATTGCTATCCTCTTCATGAACCCTGTCTAGAGATGTCACAGGAGAGACAAGGGGGAAGAGAAGAGTGGAAACATCGTAATTTAGTCAGGATTAATGTCCCTGCCAAAAGACTCGGTATTCCTTCTCAGACCTCCCCCTCGCCTTTCCGTCTCCAGCTTGACATCACCAGTCCAGGGACAGAAAAAAGGAAACAAGGAAAATAAAAAGTGGCCCATAACAAAACAAAGGAGATGAGTAGTCATCATCATCATGATCATAAAAGCAGGTAGCAGAGGAGACAACAAAGAAATCCTCGCAAAATATACCTCACCCAACACCTTTTTCTAACAGTATTTCACCTCAGTTTTTGTATGTCCTTTGTCCCCCTACCATTAAGGCAGGAGAAGTAAGTCCTATAGCGCACGATTATGCACCTCGCGCAACCTCCTGACCCAGTGTTTCCTCACCGCCGGCGGCATCTTGCAAAACACCATGGCCTTATTCTCGTCTGCGAGGGCCTTCTCCGCAATCTTGAGCTGCAGGTCCATGTCCTCGTCGGCGAAGTCGCGGAAGAAGATGTCGAGGGCCTGCTCGGGCCAGCGCGGTGGCGCCCTCGCCCTCAGCAGCTCGGCGATGGTGAGAACGCCGTCCTCGAGGAGGGTCCGGCCGGGGGTGGCGCCCGCGCTTAGGGGGGCGCTGGCATCGACGCCGTTGCCGTTCGCCGTCACCGTGAAGCCGGCTTGTGTTGATATTCGCCTGCGCTTGTTCTGCTGCATCGCCGCTGCCGAAGCGGCATTGCCAGCTGATAGTCTGTGGTCGGAGGGAGGAACGGCGCCGGCGTTGGGTCCCTGAGGAACGAATCGCTGGCGCGTGTGGTTGGTTTCATCGGGAGGGGTGAGGGCGCTGGTATTGGTCATGTTGGTACGTGGAGGGAGAGCGGTCGAGCTGGGCCGACTGGGCCCCAATGACCTCGCCACGTTGGGCTGGGGCATCGGGGTTGGCTGGTGCCTGGCGTTGGCCATCGCCGAGTTGTGCTGGAAGACCGTCCGATCGACTTGGAGATTCAGCACCGCCGTGCCGGGCATGTCGTTGTCCTCGCATCCGGGCAGGGCATCGGGCCCTTTGCGCTTGGGCTTCATGATGCGCTTGGGGGCGCCGCCGGAGCCGACGACGTCGGGGTAGAGAATCTCCATAAACTCCTCATGTTCGAAGGTGCGACCGCGAAGGGCACGAGACAGGGGCTCTTTCTGCATGCGAGTAATCGCGTCAGCAATCGCGTATACAATACAGCAACTACAAGCCAGAGGAGAACAGGGTTCGGTAGCTGAAGTGCGCGAGTCCGTGGACAGCCTAAAAACCGTCGCCCATCACGGTGCGACAGCAGCTACACTGCTTTTCCCGAGCAAGACAGTTCAGTTCGAGCAAGACACACCTCAATATGCGCCTTCCAAGCCTCGTCAGACGCAGTAACCGTCCTCGTGGTGGGATTATACAAGAAATCAGGATGTTCCCTCAAGCCCCTCCACAACCTAAACTTCTTGCGCGCGTTGTCCGACTTGTTGACGAGATGACTCTTCGTCGGGTAGGCGCCGTGCTGGTCGCGCAGAGCGGCGGCAGCGCGATCCCACGCCTCGGCCTTGAAGCTGTGGTTCTCGCGCAGGCCGAGCTGAACGGACTCGCAGAGGGATCGGAAGAAGGTGTTTTCGTAGGCGGGCGTCCAGCTGAAGCGGGGAGCGCGCTTGTCGCGGTCGGCGGCGGAGCCACGCGTGTCGTTGCCAAACTCGTCGTCGGACATGGTGGGAGAGGAGGAAGGGGAAGTTCAGCTGTTATGTCTTGACGCCGTCCGGCATGGGGTGGGAAAGCGAGTGGCTGCTGGAAGTTAGTTCCCGCGATGGAAAGGTTGCGCGGGAGGATGAGAAAACGGAAGGAAAATAAAAAGTGGCGAGACGCGCGTGACGGAGAATTGAGCGGGAAAGAGGTCGGTTTCTCGAGGGCAAAACGGAGGAGGATCAATAAATGGAGAGGCCCCTCGTCGTAAACGTCGAGATGGGAATAGTATGCTTCAATGTCGGTGGGTTTGCTGGAGCGACTCGGTCGCGACGTCGAGGTTGAGGTTGGCGAACGGATGGAAGAAGACGGAAGTGATGGAGAGAATTGGCAGAATTGGGGGGAGAAAACGGTGGCAGGAGCGGCAACGCAACGCCGCGGGGGGGGAATCTTCTGACCTCGGGTTGGCTTTTTTGGGGCGTAAATTGGGCCGGCAGGGAACAGCAAAGACCAGTGCCGATTGATCGCTTATTTTCTCTCCCAGAGTCGCAACGTTCAATGTTCTCAGGATCCCGCTCGTGGGCTTCGAATCTGACAAGAATAATTAACTGAAGGAGTGATTCCCAAACCTGGAAGAGAAAAAAAATGGTGAGGCTGGAGTTTGAGCGAAGGAGCAAAAGACGGAGGCAGGTGGGGTTTCAGCTAAATCACGTGATGGCGATAAAATTTTTGACGGCCAGTTCCAGGTTCGCTCCTGCCGTGCCAGAGGCGAATTGCGAGGTACGAAATACAAAATTACGTCGTTTCAAGGTTTCTTTTCGCCAGTTTTACGGTGCAGGAGCGATCGAGCCTTTGAGGGTCAGTCTGCATCAAGGGTCTTGAAGTCTACAAGACTTTAGGTACAAGCCTATGTACATCTTGTGTGTGAGAACAACAGGGAAACTTTTCCATTTTCTCGAAGTGAATTATTCCCAGCCACACGCCAGACTCGGTTTTGTCTGTCACTCCTGCACCAGCTGAGACATCGGATCAGAATCGGTGCCAAGTCCCAGCCAACCACGAGGATGGCCTGCTCATCATCGCCGTAATTTATAAATAAACATCGCCCTGCAATTCGCGAGCATGGGTACGAGCGTAAACTTTACGAGCGTGCCAGCGATGCGTCTCTTCGTTTTCCGAGGCCGAAGCACTGAGGCACGAAACATTCTAGAGGTCCAGCGCCTGCTCACAACCCCAGACTTGGTGACACACGCATGAAACCAACAAGTCCCCACTGCGCTCAACCATCATCATCTTTGACTGGGGTGTTTCAGTCCCGAGGTACTGCTGGCAACTTCTGGCAATAGTAAAAGTCAAACCACCTTCCGTTCAAGGCCCACCCGGAAAGACGCGGTCTTGGAGGAATACCGCGCCAGTCAAACTGTGCTGGACACCGCTTGCATGCCCTATCTGGAAGAAGGAGCCTTGAAGGCGAGATAGGCGTCTTTCCGATATGTCCAGACTCAGGTGTGAAAGCAAGACGCGTGGGAGGCTTCAGGTCGCATCAACCATCTCATATCTTTGCTCAGACGTGGAAGTGGGTCTCCTCTTGCCTTAAGGACTTTGCCCATCCTTTGATCCGCCGTAATAGGATCTTCACGTCCTGCTTCGATGACTTGCAGCCAAACCCGGTCAAATCCGCCTCCCCAATCAGATTGACTGATGAATCTGTCTGTCTGCTGTACCGCTCCGTCGGTACTCTTTGCATTCCGCTGCTTCCGCTGTCGCTGTGATCTCTGGTGTGTACTTCGTACTGTTGTATGGCGGGCGGCTCCGCGATCACTTCCGTCCAGGCATCGGCGCCCAACGTCGCCCAACAGCGTTTGGCAGGTGTAGAGTTTATCCGTGGATGTTATAATTGAACATAAATCGCACATCACCTGCGCTCAGTTCGATGGAGACGTACCAATCTTCGTTTTCTACCACGACTCTCTATTGTGTGGTTGTGGGGTGCGACTCGCACACGTCCGTTAACCACGGGGACGAGGATCGTCAACATCTTAATATATCCAGAAACATAATCACGCATTTTCGTAAAGAACCCATCCATCGCAGAGTCTCTCTTCCTACAACGTCTAGTTGTGGTGACAAGCGCGAATATTTACTTCAAAATATCACATCCATTTCATCTGTCTGAAGAGGCTTTGAATGCTCTTGGATACACTCTGCTCTTGATCATATCAAGGTTGCAGGGGTAATAGCATCACGGGTATCCGTACTTGCTGCACATGGAGTGGGGATTCGAATAAGGACAATGTCAAGATGTCTGACCCGTTGGTAGACTTGGCTCGCGGCACTACCCCCCGAACAAGTCCCGCAGAGCGTGTGAGCGTTTTGTGCCTCTTGGCACACCTATGCTATTACCCTTGATTCCAAAAACGGATCGTGAAAATATTCCTACACATTGCCTTCATATCTCATTTCAGAGACTATTGCGAAAGCTTACACCCAAAGCCACTCATCCGTCGGGGCATGTACCTAGATCCATGGCCGGCCTTCGTTGAACATCCGGAACCATCGCCCCCGTCCGGTCCAAGAAGGGATAATCATCTAACTCAGTTCCCAACATCCATCCAATAAAAGATGAATATACCCAAAATCACCTCTCCTCCCCAAACCTCCGTGGATAAAGGGCCTGGGCCGAAACCGAATGCGCAACCGCCGCCAATGGCCTCGGCGACAGCGGATTCAACGAGTCCAACACATCCTGCCTCACATTCCTCCCCAAATTCACCAACGGCGTCACCGCCCTCGGCTTCTCCAACCACTTCAGAAGCTTCTTCGCCAACAGCTGCTTATGAACAGGTTTGGCAATATAATCGTCCATGCCCTTCTCGAGACACTGCTCCATGTCGCCCTTGAGCGCGTACGCCGTCATGGCCACGATGGGCGGATGCGTGCTCTTGTCTCGTATGCGCGCGGTCGCTTCGTACCCGTCCATGACGGGCATGCTGATATCCATGAGCACGAGGTCGTAGGTGTTGGGGGCGGAATCGGCGAGGACGGAGACGGCTTGGGCGCCGTTGGCGACGACGGTGGTGTTTGCGAAGCCGAAGGATTGGAGGAGGCCGAGCATGACTTTTTGGTTGATGATGTTGTCTTCGGCGGCGAGGATGCGTTTTCGTGGGGCGATTTCTCGGAGGCGTCTTAGCTGCGCTTCGAAGTCTTCGGTGTCTACGGATAATCGCCGAGACATGTCTGAGCCTGCTTCCGTCGGGGGACTTACACCCTGGAGTTGTTGCTGAGGGGGAGCTCTGCTGTCGATCTTGCGTAGTTTAACCGTGAACCAGAAGACGCTGCCTGGGCCGTCTGGGTTCGGCCGGTACCCGATCTGGCCGTCCATTAGGTCCACGAGAGATTTCGCAATCGATAGACCCAGCCCCGTTCCTTGATAACGTTTGGTTATCGTGGTATCGACTTGCGTAAACGGCTTGAACAGATTCTGCGCATCAGTATCGCTGACTCCCGGGCCAGTATCGGTGACTTCGGTTAGGAAAGTGTACGTCTCAGCATCCGCAGCCTGCAATGTCGTTCGCACAATGACGTAGCCCTTTTCGGTGAACTTGCCCGCATTTCCGACAATGTTCTGAAAGATTTGGCGCAGTCGCAGAGGATCGGCCCACACGGACTTGGGTAGATGGGGCGAGATGACGGACTCCATGGATACGCCGGGCTGGAGAGTTGTCTGGACGCTGCGCACGACGGAATTGATGATTCTGGCCACATCGACTACCTCCGCCGCGATAGAAAAGCTTCCCGCGGCAAGCTTGGAATAGTCGAGGATATCGTTTATGATTTGCAGCATTACCTGCCCCGATTCTTCAATGATGTTGGCCGTCTCCCGCTGCTTGTCTGTCAACGGGCTATCCTGAAGCAAAGCCGACGCCGAAAGTATGCCGTGCATGGGGGTCCTAATCTCATGGCTCATGTTCGCCAAAAAGTCGTTCTTCAACTTCGTGCTCTCCTCGTACGCGGCAATCAGCCGCACCTCAGCCTCCTTCCACTCGGTCAAGTCACGCGTAACTTTCCCGAAGCCCACGTGGACGCCGTTCTTGTACACGGCGGTGATGACCACGTTCGCCCAGAACCGAGACCCATCCTTGCGAACCCTCCACCCTTCGTCCTCTACCCTCCCTTCGCGTAGGCAAATCTCGAGTTCCTTCTCCGGCTTGCCGGCGCGAAGATCCTCGTCTCCGTAGAAGATGGAAAAGTGCTTTCCAACGATGTCGTCCTTTTTGTAGCCCTTGAGTAACTCCGCGCCCGCATTCCACGAGGCAACGTTTCCCCGTGTATCGAGAATGAAGATGGCGTAATCCTTCACCGTCTGCACGAGGATCCTAAAGGCCTTGTCGACGGAAAACGAGCCGTGCGCCATTTCGCCTTCCACCAAGACAGGCTGCTGCGCCAGTACCTGTTCCCACTGCAGAACATAGCACAGTAAGATATCGTCCCTAAACACTGGAGCGATACGCGCCGACCACGAAACGGCACCCGAGAAGTAGGCGTCCTGGCAAACAGTAGGCGTACGAGTCCTGACGGCCCTCTCGATGGCGTAGGCGAGGGGAATCCTATCGAAACGCTCAGTCGGTGAGAACTCATAAAGCGCAACGTACAAATCCCTCCCAACGAATTCCTCCTCAGAACGACCCCACTCATGGACCAGGCCCCTGGAGACCTTTTGGATGCGGTTCACGGGCGAGACGACCAGCGTAGGCACGGGGAAGAGGTCGATAACTTCGTTCATGTTTGGCATCCCGAGACTCGCGGGCCCGTTCACCAGGGCCGGGTCCGGTGTGGGGGTCTTCATCTGGGGCGGTGACGGTCAGGCGAGACAATGGGCGACTACTAGGCGGGGAAGAAACAAAGGATTTTAGCTGCAGGGCGGGACTGTGCGGGAGATCGGAACCCCTCGTGGGGCTAGTTTAGCGCTGTTGAGCAAGCATGCATTCCCTTGCCGGCATTGATAACTGAGATGGACGGGTAGACATGGAACGGAGGGAATTGGTGTTTTCTCGATGCCCAATGCGCGATGCACGATGCACGATGCGCGATGCTGACTTGAACGGGACTCGGAAGCTCCATTCTCATTCAAGTCGTCGATGGCGGTGGCTTGCGGCGTTGAGCCAAGATTTGCCGCCTCAATGACGTCAGATCGCCCACACCGACCTCAGCGGCTGGAACCTAAACTAATCTCAGCGGTGGGCTGAAAGATTACGCACTGGGTCGACGCTAAGCTTAGGGGGATTAGGGTAGGAAGGCGCTGTGTTTTACTGGCACTTCACTGGTCCTGCGCCGTTTCTGCGCTGTCTCAGTTTGTGAGGGGCGGACGGACGGATCTTGACATCGGAAATTTCAATCTTACTACTCACGTGATAAAGTGACAATGTCACCCTGATGCAACTGACTAAGCGGTGTAAGCTGCGTCGGAAAGGAAAAGAGATTGACCTCTCTGATCTGCTTCATCCACGTGGCTCACGTTTTCTTGCCTGCACCGCCATGATACTTAATTAATGGCATCATGTGTCCCTCGATATTTCATGCTCTCCGTCAATCATCGGATGAGTTAGGCGTCCAAATCCGGAAGAAATGCGGTATGGGGCCCGTACCTTACCGCTCTCCTTCATACAGAGGCAATCCCATCCCGACTATTGTCCAAGGACCTCATCTCTCTCGGCCCTTATTGACCTCCTAGCATGCCGGAACCCATGAGACGCCCTTGATCATGGATCTAACCCACCACTACAAAGTTCGTCAGCGGAAAGGTACTGCTGATCGAATGACATCGATGTCGATGCAGAGGTCGCCAAGTGGTGTCGCCATGCTACCCCATCCCAGTTGGACCGAGAGCAACCCTTTTCAATGGCATGGCACCGCAAAGCGGTAAAGATCGTCGTCGTCTGCCATGCTTGGTTCATCCCCCGTCACCCCCAATCCGAGATGGTGCCAAGCCCTGAACCAATTGGTGGGATATATGAGAAGAGGGAGAGACAGCCGACACTCACCAATGAATCAATGATGCTGCACCCCACACGGCACCGAAGAACGTCGAAGGCTTCCGGAATCCCAAGCCTGAACGCTCTAGTCACGCTTCTGGCAAATTCGTTTCCGTCTTCCGGCTGGCCTTTTCTGCGGGGTCAAGTTGTCCTCGGCGGCCTACGCTATTGTGTTGTATTTTTTGCTCAGTTAAGAACCTTGAGATTGATTGATTAATTAATCTGTTGGCAATGCGGCCCGCCAGAAAGGCTCTTCTGAGGGTGGAAGATCTCGTCCCGCTTGGACTGCCAAATGGGTGTAGAACCCATCCCAACTTTATTTCGCAAATGGCTTCTCTTGCTTAGTACTCACACGCTTCCTTTTTCCAACTTCCTACTTCGTCCTTCGTCTGTTACACACTGGGATTGTACGATGTATTACCTTCCACCTCCTCCCAGGCTTTCTCGCACCCTCCATCGGAGAGTTTGCCCGTATTGTTGGCTTGGGCGGCTTGTCATGCCTTGCTTGTGTAGATGGCCAAGCCTGGAAATTCCAGGACCGGCAATCTATTTAGTTTTCATGGTTCAGACCCCTCTCATATATTGTTTTCTTGGCTTGGGGGATCCCCGCAAACGTCTCGAGATCAACTGAGATGGACGGATGTGAGACGACCCCTGCTCGGAAGTCTTAGATGTTTCCCTAGTTTGAGGTTTCCACCATGTAGTTGATGGCCCGGTTTATGCTTCACAGGTCCTTTTGATTCGGAGCAACTCTTCAGACTTTCACCAATACTGTTCTCCAAAACCAAGAAAACAACACTGAAGTAGCATCACAGCCCAAAACAATACGCCAAGCGACTGAGAGTGTTGCCCCACAACGGGCTCCGGGACTGACTTTACACGGGTGATCTTCCTATTCGAGCCCGCATGTTCAGTGGTGGTGCCCTCGCCCCACCCCTGGCGTCAGGTACCAACTTTCTACCCACCATCGCTTTATACGTGTGTAGGTGTGTAAGTGGAGGAATGTGGACAGTCTCTATAGTAGGTACGCCGCGAGTTAACAAGCTCCGGTATTGCCCTCTAAGCTCGCCCCCATTTAATCATCGGCTCCAGGGGAAAAGGATACCCAGTTCCCACTTTGGTAGGTCCCTTTCTACAGGCCATTGGCCTACCAGATGTTGCATTGCTGAATTGTTGCCCCTCAGCTATCTTGCCGCGACTTACACGGCAAGGTGTGAGCATGTAAACCTTACCTTGTGGGTGCCTTGCAGGGATTTCTTGAGTTGTTTTCTCTATCTAGCCGCCTTGGCTCATCAAGGTCCTTCCGCTCGTTCACCAGAATCGTCCCAACCCGGAGATATGTGCGCAAACAGATGTATGAGTCGATTATGTATACTTAAACCCGCCGGCCTCCCCTCCCTCTTCCCCTCTCCTGTGGTTCCTGTCAAGAGAGCAGTGGATCAAGGGACCCGGGATTGAGGACTCACAACGTCCTCGTACTCTTCTTTCTTTCCTTTCCATCCCACGTCATCAGCCGTACGGGCACGTTCCGGCTAAGATGCTCGCCAAGGCCCTCACCGCCGTGGTCACTGCCGCAGCGGCATTCAGCCAGCTCGGCCAAGCGCAGAGTAAGCTTTCTCACGCACTCAAAATACCGCTTCTACCAATTGACACTAACATGAGCAGCCACACCCGCCGACGAAAAATGGGCAGCCGCCTATGAAAAAGCCAACACCGCCCTCGCCCGCCTCGGCCAAAACGAAAAAATCGGCATCGTCTCCGGCGTCGGCTGGGGCAAAGGCGCCTGCGTCGGCAACACCGGTTCCGCCGGCAGCATCAACTACCCCTCCCTCTGCCTTCAGGACGGGCCCCTCGGCCTCCGCCATGCTAGGAGCGTCACGGCCTTCGCGCCCGCCATCCAGGCCGCGTCGACATGGGATGTCGAGCTCATCCGTCAGCGCGGGCAGTACATGGGCGAAGAGGCAAAGGGCATCGGCGTACATGTGCTCTTGGGGCCCGTGGCTGGTGCACTGGGAAAGATCCCCACGGCGGGGAGGAACTGGGAGGCGTTCGGTCCGGATCCGTATCTTACGGGTATTGCTATGATCGAGACCATCGAGGGGATCCAGAGCGCGGGCGTTCAGGCTTGCGCCAAGCACTATATTCTCAACGAGCAGGAGAGGAACCGTGAGACTATGAGTTCGAGCGTCGATGACAGGACGATGCACGAGCTATACCTGTGGCCCTTCGCCGATAGCGTTAAAGCCAATGTCGCCTCCGTCATGTGCTCGTACAACAAGATCAACGGAACGTGGGCCTGCGAGTCCCAATCCGCCATGCAGAAGCTCCTCAAGGACGAGCTCGGGTTTCCGGGATACGTCGTCTCGGACTGGAACGCTCAGCACACGACCGCCGGCTCGGCCAACGGCGGCATGGACATGACGATGCCTGGAAGCGACTTTGACGGTAGGAACATCCTCTGGGGTCCGCAGCTACAGAGCGCCGTGCAGCAGAACGCCGTGTCGGCCGCTCGCCTCGACGACATGGTTCGCCGCGTTCTGGCGTCTTGGTACTACCTCGGCCAGGACTCAGGATATCCCCAGGTGAACATGAACGCCAACGTCCAGGGTAACCACAAAGAAAATGCGCGAGCCGTCGCGCGAGACGGAATCGTCCTACTCAAGAACGACGGGAACCTACTCCCTCTCAAGAAGCCCGCCAAAATTGCCGTCATCGGCTCTTCCACCGTCGTCAATTCCGATGGCCTCAACGCCTGTCCCGATCGCGGGTGCAACAAGGGCGCGCTCGCTATGGGTTGGGGTTCGGGAACAGTTGATTTGACGTATCTTGTGGCTCCCCACGAGGCTATCAAGGCCCGTGCCGACAAGGACGGCATCCAAGTCTCGCACAGCCCCTCTGACGATGGCGGTGCCGGTGCCCAGGCTGCGCAGGGCGCTGATATCGCGTTCGTTTTCGTCACGGCTGATTCGGGTGAGGGATACATCGAAGTCGAGGGCCACGGCGGAGACAGGAACCATCTCGACCCGTGGCACGATGGAAACCGCCTCGTCCAGCAGGTCGCGGCGGCTAATCCCAACACAATTGTTGTCGTTCACTCCGTTGGCCCCATCCTTCTAGAGTCCATTCTTCAGAATGCCGGCGTCAAGGGTATTGTTTGGGCTGGTCTCCCCGGACAGGAGAACGGAAACGCTCTCGTCGACGTCCTCTTCGGCGACACGAACCCTAATGGAAAGCTTCCTTATACTATTGGCAAGCGCGCCGAGGACTGGGGTGCGGCTGTTGTCAATGGCGATGACAACTTTAGGGAGGGTCTTTATATCGATTACCGTCACTTTGACAAACAATCCATTGAGCCTCGATACGAGTTTGGTTTCGGCCTGTGTAGGTTTATCTCTTTTCCTTCTATTTTCCCCCGTTCTCCAATCGAGATTTTCTTCCCGAAACAAAAAAGAACAAAATAATACTAACGACGCACAGCCTACACCACCTTCGAATACTCCGACATCTCCGTCTCCTCCACCGCAACCCCCGGCCCCGCCACAGGAACCCTCAAGCCCGGCGGCCCCGAAGACCTCTACGAAACCGTCGCCACCATAACCGCCAAAATCACCAACGCCGGCGAAGTCGACGGTGCCGAAGTCGCCCAGCTCTACGTCACCTACCCCTCCTCGGCGCCCGAGACCCCGCCCAAGCAGCTCCGCGGGTTCCAGAAGCTGAAGCTCAAGGCGGGCGAGGCGGGCGAGGCGACGTTTAACGTGAGGAGGAAGGATATTAGCTTTTGGGATGTCGGGCAGCAGAAGTGGGTTGTGCCGGAGGGGGAGTTTAAGGTTGCTGTTGGGGCTTCGAGTAGGGATCTTAGGCTTGATGGGGCCTTTACTGTTGCGTGAGGGGAAAGAAATAGCAGATGGACTGGGGTAAGGGATGGGGGGGATTGGGGGGGAGGTAGGGGGGGCGGGGGTTATGTGGGTGTATATAGCTGGGGTGGGTAGCATTTTGGCGGGACATATCTTCATGACGTACATTTTTACTTCTCATTTATTTTATCTCTTTAAAATATATCTTCCGAGTCAACCGACCCAAAAATGGGAAGATCGCCTTCAGGTCTACGTCGTAGCATCTGCATACTTCTCTTTACACTGGATTACTCCTTCAGCCTCAACCAATGCCAAGAACCAATAGTCTCACTCTCCACCAGCGACGCAGTTTCGTTTTCCAAATAAGCTTTAAGTTCGCTGCACCACCGCGAGCTGAACATCCCGAACATCTCAAGCTCCCAAAGAAGCCTAGCTCCCTCCGATCTCAACGTCACTCCACGCACTTCATCCTGATATCTCAGTTCTCTTAACCCCTCCCCCTCTTCTTCCCCTGAATTCGCAATCCTCCGAATAACATTTTCCCCAAAAAAACCTCAGCCAATCTCAAGAAAATTCTCTTAAAAATGTCCGAATCTATTAAGCTCACCTACAGGAACTTCCTCACGCCCATCCCCCGACCCACAAACCTCTCCAACATCTCCACAACCCCACCATCATCCCCCTGCTCCGCCTGCCAATCCCTCGTCCCGGATCGGTCCGCCGCCACGCACGACGTCATACCGACGCCGTACGCCCGGACAGACGCCTTCCCCGGGTTTCCGGCGCTGTTAGCCTCCGCGGAGGCGGGGTGCGGTTTCTGCGCACTTCTGAGGTCGACGCTAAGATCGACATGGGGGACGGAAACTTACTCGGCGCGGTGCTATGGTGTTGAGGTCAAGGCGGAGGATGAGTCGATAGGGGAGTGTTTGGAGGAGGAGTGGGATGGGAGTGTGAGGTTGGAGAAAGCGCGGTTTGGGTTTGTGTCGTTTTCTGGTGAAGGAGGGAAGATGTTTTGGTATGAGGTGGATGGAGAGGAGGTGCAGAAGGGTGGGAATGTGGTTTCGTTGGAGGTGGATGTTGTTCCGGTTTGGCCTGGAAAGGAGGATGAGGGTGCCTTTCCTGTGCTCAGCCGGACGCTCAAATTTGATGTCTTTGACTCTGTGGGTGAGTTTGTCCTCCCCAACTTCAATCCTCAATCTGTAAATGGGGAAATGAAGGTGAAATCTTAACAAGCTACAAGACGCCGGCCCTACCATCCCCGCCGCCGCCCAAAGACGCCTCCCCTCCCCCGAAACCCTCAGCGAGAGAAATATCAATCTCATGAAAGACTGGATCGCCTCCTGCCAAACAACGTGCTCATCCCACTGCTCACCCGGCTCCAACTGGACGCCCAACCGCCTCCTCGACGTCTCGGACCCGACGAACATCCGTCTCGTCGAGTCACTGGCCCCGGAGACGGAGTACGCGGCATTTTCGTACGCGTGGGTCGATGATAAGGAGGTCTATTGTCTTATGCAAGCTGATAGTTCTACCGTTGATGAACTGAAGGAAGGGGTGGTGCTTGAGAGTCTTGATCGCACGTTTGTTGATGCCGTCGTGGCGTGCCGCTCCCTTGGTATTGAGTATCTCTGGATAGACCGGCTTTGCATCCTCCAGGATAACCCGGAGGACATCTTCAAAGAGGAATCCCTCATCCACAAGATATTCCAACACGCCAAAGTCACCCTCGTCGCGTAAGTTCTCCAGCATCCCTTTCATATTCCTTCTCCTCACTAACACATCCTCACCCAGAACCGACGTCCCATCCCCAGAATCCGGGTTCCTCTACCGCACCACCTCCCGAACCCCCGCCACAAAACTCTCCTATTCCTCATCAACCCTCATCCTATCCCCCTCCAAACCATTGCCCGAAGAAACCCAAACCCCACGCACCCTCGCCACCGAATCCTCCAAATGGTCAACCAGCGCTCGCGCCCTCATCCAACGCTCCCTGTCCACCCGCCTCATCTACTTCCCCGCCTCCTCAACAACCACGCCCGACATATTCTTCGAATGTCGCTGGTCTCTCCGCGGCGAAACTCTCGGGTCTGAATCTACCCTCGGGCGCACTTCTCCCCTCTGGGCTCGTCCAGACGACCATGTCGCCGAGGAAGACGCGGAAGTAAAAGAACGCATGAGAGGTTACGCATACCTCACCTTTCAGAACCTCCTCGCCGAATTCTCCACAAAACAAATCTCCAACCCCAAACGTCGCCCGCTCCTCATGGCGAACGTAGCAGCCACCGTCGAAGGCACAATAGCAGACACGTACATCCCGCGCGCAGGTCTTTTCCAACGCGACATCCCGCAATCCCTCCTCTGGTTCCCCCTGCCATCATCTGCCCGCTCGCGCATCTCCTCCTCATCCTGCCCAGCCCCATCTTGGTCATGGACTAGTTTAAACGCACCGATATCCTTCCAAGCCGCCACGACAGACTACGAACTCCCCAAAACCCTCCGCAAACAAAACTTCGCCTTCCAAATTCTCTCGCTCGCAGGATCTCCCACCTCCCTATCTGCCCCCGGCACCGGAGAAGAGGCCGAGGAAACAGTCACCCCCCTCCGCCTCTCCGTAAAAGGCTTCCTCAAAAAATTAAAACACCTCTCGGCAATAGAAGACACAGATCCCTCCCAGGCCGAATATCGCGCCGAATACCCCTACGACCTCGTCGTGGACTGCGGGACCTCCGCCGACGCGGGCGGCGACCAGGTCTTCGCGCACGGGGACTTGGATTTGGGGGATGTCGAGGGGCTTGTGGGGTCGCCGTCCGGGAGGGAGTTTGCGTATTTGCATGTTGAGACGGAGACGTATCCTACTGGGTTGATACTTGTGCGCGTGCAGGAGGAGGCAGGAGATGGTGGGGAGGGAGAGGAGGTGTATAGGAGGGTCGGGGTTGCGAGTATTATGGGGAGTATTGGGGGCATCTTGGTCGACCCGCCGTTTGTCGTTTCGGAGCATAGAGCTATTTCTTTGGTATAGTTTAGTCCTCTACTGAGTTTGCCTTGTTGTCTCTAGAGGCATCATGTCAGATACAGATGGTGAAGGATCTGTCATTCATCTAAAATCTGGCGAGTTGGCCAAATGTACTCTTCTTACAGACGCAATGCATAGCCCAATCTTCGGGGGAAACAAAACGAAGGCATCGGTATTCCAAAACAATCCATCCATATATATTAGTAGCGCAACCAAATGCTTGGTTTCCAGAGTACCTCTGTCCATCTTCTGGTATATCTCCTTCAAAAGAACCCAATCTCACCTATCCAATGAGCGGGGAAAAAAAAACATCACCTCGAATGGCTCATTAGCTCCCATGCAACAATGCTAAACACCAGGCTTGTTCCTCTCAACAAGCCCAACATGCTTCGTCCAGATTCAAACTCATCCCATCCCCCAAGATGGTGCAGAAACGAAAATCAGATAAAATCAAAAAAGAAAGAAAGAAACGAAAAGAAAAAAATAGTGGTAATAATAATAAAAAGAAAAGAAAAATCGGCCGTAAATCCCGAAATAAAACGTCAAAAATGCCACCGAAAACTCCGGAGAAAAAAATATGAGCCATCCTTTCCAATGATTCTCCCCTACATCCATTCTCCGCACGCCGTCCCTAAGATCCAACCACGCCGGAATGCGACCGTCTCGAGTTCGTCGGTAGCAAAATCTCCTCATCATCTTCGCTATCGTCCTGCGCCGCCCGCTCCAACATCTTCTCAATGTCGTCATCGCGTAGTCTCGGCCTCTCTTTCGCCAAACCCGCGCCCAAAGCTGCCGGCAGACTAAGCGACGATCTTAGCGTAGGAACAGCACCGTGCCCATTCGTCCTCCGTCTCGGCGTACCCCGTACCACGCCGGTGTGCGGAGATCCATGGATGGGAGGCGAGTCGATGTCGACATCCATGTCGTTGGGAGATCCCAAGGCAACCATGGAGGCTGATTTCTCAAATCCTACACGCTTATTGTTGGGCAAGGGCCGGCTCGTCGGGAGACTCTTTCGAGGTTGGCTCGTGGGAAGGGCGTGGCGGCCGCCAGGTGTCCGCGTGACGGTATGGTTCGGCGACGTCGCAGGGGAGAAGGCATGTTTTAGCCGGCTCGAGTTGCCGGGGCTGCTCATGGAAATCAGGGCCTCGATGGCATCCTGGTCGCGGATGTTTTGATGCGGCGAGTAAAGAATTGGGTCGACAGGTCGAGAAACGCGGGGCGTAGGCTGGCTGTGGGAGATGTAAGGCGAACCGTAAATTGGAGTTCGCGGGGATGCGGTATGTGATTGAGACAGAAGGGTGGGTGTGTAAGTCTGCTTCGAGGTTCCGTAGTGGCTGCTAACAGCTTGTCCGGGTTGGATCGGAGCCGGCGGGGCAAGGCCGCTTCGGGGTTTCGCGGCATCAACATTGTTGGTAGTAGCTCTGGGGCTGGCATAGGGCCGGCGCGATGTGTCGGGCCACAAGGGCTCGTATGGGGAATGAGTTTGGCTAGCGGGAGGCGTAACATTGCTGGCGGATCCGACGGCGCCCTGGGAGAGGGCAGGGCTCGCAGAGGATCCTCGACGTCTCGGGAGGGTGGAAGAGCTTGAGGTGGGTGAGGCGGCGTGGGAGGCAAGGGATTCCACCTCGTCTATAGAGTGGCCCTGCCACCCGTGGTTCACCTTGACCATCGCGTAGGATAGACGCGTCTTGAGTTCGGCAGTCAACTAGAAGCCAGTCAGATTAGTACATGCATGGGAACAGACAAAGGATTGTCCATTAGGCAACCGGCAGGAATGATTCGTATTATAAAAGGGAAGCAAACTCCCTCTGCCGAGAACTCCGTACCTCATTAATGCGACTGCCCGTCGTAGACGCCATGCTAACAGTACTCGTATTCCTCGAGTGTCCTGTCCTCATAGGCGACATTGCAGAGAAATCCTGCGACTTCATCTTGCCATCGGCCATTCGTTTCCTCGTGGGGACGGTGTCGCTGTCGTCGAGCTTCTCCTGCATGGCGGCGATCTGGGAAAATTGGAAGAGCTGGGATTCCTGGCTGCAGCATTGTGAAGACTGCGTCGCCGGTGTCGTCACGGGCATCGCGACGGAATTTTCTTGGCCGAAACTCATGTTCCCGCCGTTGGCCTTGGAGGGTAGCACGGTCGGGGAGGGTGGGTTGGAGTGTTCTCTGTGCATGAGCTCGAGGCGGTGGAGAAGCGTCGGAGTCCTAGAAGAGACAACGAGTCGGGGGGGAGGGAAAGAGAAGAGGCTCGAGTATTAACTCAAGAGCCTACAGCTGTCGTCGCGGCCGATAAAGCGATCACAAGGTCGAAGTAAATCGTTTGGGGCCTCGATTGGCGCGGCGGGAGACTACGTCGAGTAGTAACGCCGCTAGAGAAGAAAAAAACAAAGCTAAGACCTAGAGGACGACGCGAGACGTCCAAAGAAAACTAAACGACAATAGATGAGCCCGACACGCAAGTCGCAGACTCGTAGCAAACAGTCGTGCAGGCGTAGCGGTCGAGTGTGGTGGTCTTGACTCTTGGGTGTGTGGCGGGTGGCATGCGGCAGCGGCGGTTGGCGTTGACGCGCAAGCGTTGTCCCGAGTCGCGTCGGAAAATGCACAACGACAGCGTCGAAATAACGGCGTGGGCAGCGGCGAGACGAGAACTCGACGAATGTCTTCGAGATGACAAGAGACGAAATCAATACTCCAGCGCGACTCGGAGGAAGACACGAATATCAGGCCCCTGGGGGGGCGTTAGGGTGTGGTGGTGAATGAATTGCGTGGAGGGGCTCGGTTAGGACAGAAATGAAAACGAAAAAGCCAGACTCGATGCAGAAGATCAAATGACGACGACAGGTTCGGCTTTGTTTTGGGTCGTGATGGCAAGCGCCCGAGGGGATTGAGCAGTAAATGTCGGACTGCAAAGGAGTCGGGATTTCGAATCAATGCTTCGAATCCAAGCTTCCCATTGTTTGTTGTGGTTAGTTGTAACGGGAGGATTTTGGCAAGCGGGAATAGTAATGGCATTCACGGACGAAAACCAGGTCTAGCTGCAGCACGATGTGTCGCGTCAGAATTAGGCTTAGGGAAGGTTGGGCGCGAGGTAGAGTAGGATTTTGGGGATCTTTGGGGATTAGTGTACAAGTACTACGAGAGTACTCGCGTCCTCAGTTGTTCCTGCCAACGGTATGCGAGGACATGAGTCCGCGAGGTACTGTACTTCGTTGTACTGTTGGCAGCGCTGGCTAGCGGGAAAGCGGCGGGCGTCGCGGGTGGATTTCTAGTGGATCATGCCTGCCTTGATTGCTTGTCCATTACTGGGGAGGGAAGCAGCGAAGCAATGACAAGAGTTTAGTGGGCCCGCCCCAGCTTGGGACTTCCACGGCGCCTTCACAGAGCGTCCATAGCATCGTCCTCAATGGTGTTCAGCCATTGACCAGTTCTGTTTGTCTGTTTGTCCATGCTGTTGAGCTCAGCAAGCGCCGCATTCAAACTACCTTAGTTCGCCGCTATCGCGAGGCCGTGCTGCCCTCCATCGCGACCACTCTCCTGTCGACGGACCAGTTTAGTTGCTCTCAGAGCTCCTTCCGTACTGGAGGGAATACCACGAAGTACGAAGTACGCCATTTCGTACTCCGGACAAAGGTACAGAGGAAGCCGGAGACTTCGAACGTTGTTGCCAGCCCAGACAAAAACCAATGGATCATACAGAGCAGCAGCTTCACGCTTCAAGTCGAGTCTGAGTTCAAAGCTGGCGTCCCTAGACCCGATTTAACCGGCAGCGATTTGATGTGCAGAGTTTTCAGTATTTGCCCCTTAATAATGCCAGATCTCAAGCTGGATCAATCGTTAAAATCAATGTTTCTGCATGATGTGCATGGCGGGCGCAGTCGAGTCCGACAAACATCAACTCCATCCCGTCATCTCGACATTGGTTAGAACCAGATGCTCAGATGTTCTTGTCGATGAAAAGAGCCAGTTGCAGCTGCCGTTGCAAAGAGGCAAACTTGACCGAACAAACTCGACAAACTTGGCCTTTTGGGCGCTCCTTCCCAAACAAACAGCGAACGTAAATGAGGGACCAACAATTACAATTGTAAAGAGGTGCATTCAGTAATTGATGGAACTGCAGATAATACTCGTCTTCATACTTCGTACATGCAAATATCATCTGTCGGCCTTTCAGGACCTCTTCCATTCAACGTTAAAACTTCAACTTGTACCAAGGTACCTGTACACTGTACATTTTCTCCACTGGAACCCTGGATTCGCCACCACACGTGGGATTCTGTCGGCCCTCAAACTATCGATACAGGTGCATCATCCTATTTGGTCATAACCGCTGCAGAATTTTACGTCTCGCACGGCAGGGGGATAAAAGTCTGTCTGAAGGAGGGGACAAATAGTTTTTATTCTGAAGCATCAGGATCATCCCGCCTCTGACTTGGCAAATGCACTGGGGGTAACACCGAAGCTCGCATCAAGACACTGTTTGGCAAGAGCACCAGTTGCAAACGACCACGAGGTACATGTACCTTTTTAACAGCTCGGTCAATTTGCTGGCTCGTTTAATGCGGGAATTAGCACGAAAAAAATCCAATGTCGCAAGCTTAATTCTTCCGTCTGAGACAACACTAAGGAGTACGAAGTAGTGCACAGCAGAAAGGAACTGTCCCAATCAGAAAATTATCACTTCATCTCTGCAGGAGGAGAAAACAGAGGGGATTGCCAGCAGCTTCCCATATTTACTTGTAGATTTTTCTTTCAGCGAAGAAGTGGGCATTCCAGCACGGACCCAACCATGCCATGAGCCGGGTCCTCGATGGTCGCGCTTTGCAAAGTAAACCCTGCAAAACACGAAGTCACGTGGGTCGCGTCTTGGCCCCTCCAGCTGGTACCACTTGAGTTCAATACGGCCCGTCAGGCAGAGATCCACCACGAGCGTTATTCACGTCCTGAGGGCAACACGAGACAAGAATCATTCCGAGGTCTCAAGAAAACTGCTTCCTCCAAATCTAAAATCTATGGGTGTTATCGTTACTCATAATTACTTTCCATTCCGTGGACCCCGAAGTCAGAAACGGGCAACTGCGTCCTGAGCCCAACCCTCAGTTCAGGGAGATCTTCCACATTGGACCTGCTCTCTCCTCCGATTTCCCATCTTCTTCCACAGGCCCCCGTGGTTTCTGCCCGCCCAGTGTTCATATTCCCACGTCTTCATCCCGTGTCTGACTGAACCTCTAGACCCTTTCGAGCCTCATTACAATCCCCTTTGGCATCCCTCTTTTTCAAAATGCCTCCGCCCCCACCTTCCCACCGTCACCGCACATACATTTGCTCTCCGAGCTCCCACTCCTTCTCCTCTACACCCCTATTTGTCATCCTCATAGATTTACCTATTCTACTCCCGACTAGCAAACCAATGCAGTCGGGGCCACTGATTGATGGTGTGCAGGCTGATTCAGCCCCCAGAAGGCGAACTAAAAGTTGACCGGACCCAGAAAGGTATTCGCCAATACCACTTTCCCCGCGCCGTAGTTATTAATCGTCCCCGTCGTCACACTGCCAATACAATGCTGAGGAGCCGATGGCGGCACGTCAGGCCCCTGCCAGCCCGTCCCTGGAGCCGCCTGCGCACCCGGACCTGACCTAGCAGGCACATACCCCTGGTAGCTGGACGATCCTGGGAGCGGGATCGGGCCAAACGGCACCTGCCCCGCCCAATTCGGCATCCTTCCGTAGAGCACCGGGCCCGGAACGGGATTCTGCACGCCGACGTTAGCCTCCCGTAAGGGCTGTTGCAAGGCGGCGCTCTTCTGAAGTTCTCTTATCCAGGGGAGGATCTCGGTCGATACCGAGAGGTAGCCGGGGTCTTCGTCGCTAGTGAACTTAGGCATGTCCATGTGATTATTACGTATCCCAATAGCAGTATATGCCGGAAGGATAGCCGAGTGCTTCGGAACAATCTTCAGGTGGTCTTTTTAGTTTCGGGGAAAAGAGAAAGACCTCGAATAGAAGGGGGAGCACATCATCTCCTGGAAAACTCACCTCGCCTACGCCCCTTACGGGCAGCTCCTCGTAGAAGCACGTAATCCTCAACGCCGGCTTCCCATCGCTTTTGTCGGCTCCTGACCAGATTATGGAAATCCGCCTGGATGAGTGCCAACACCTCAGAGTCGGGCTCCAGGGCTCTGCAAAGACTCCTGTCCACAGTGGCCCAATTCGCCATCATCGACCCACAATGAGGTGTCGCGAGGAAACAGACTCCGTAAGTCTCGTTGTGGATGCGCTGGAGGTGCCGCTCTGCACTGTTCCGTGAGGCAAGCATCGCCTTGTACCATTCGTGATCCATTTTTAGCAGCATGAGCAGGGATTGGAGGGGGGGACAGATTGACCAACTCACATCCTCGACGACAAGGCCACCAAGACTATGTGCTACGAACAGAATCGGCCGCCCTTCGGTATCCGTCCTCTCACGAATGTGTACAAGTGCGTTAACGAGGTTCGTAGCGTGGTTACGGATACGATTCTGCGACGCCATGCCCCAGAAATGAGCTACGTCGGCATCGTAGCCGAAAGTCAGGATGCGCGTTTTGGGCATATCATTCTTGGGGAGGTGAGCCGGCCAGAAGACGCCGTTCTTGGACGACCATGTTGTTTCCCGGTTTCCCGTGAGCCCGTGGACGAAGACGATGCTACATTTGTGACATATTTCAATTTTTTTTTTTTTTTCGTGTCTTTTTCTTCTAC
>NJFT01000275.1:0-49349 GCA_002221725.1 Scedosporium boydii
CTCCCCCCCAACCCCCCCCTCGACACAGCCCTCACCTCCCTCTCCCGCGCCTACGCCTCAGCAGCCTACCTATCCGGCCGCACCACCTCCCTCGACCTTCTATCCTCCCACGGGAAAAACGCATGGCTCGTCGCGAACTGGCAGCTCGAGTCGTACCTAACCATCCTCGAGGCCGAGCTCGCGGCCGCTCGCGCCTCCGTCGATAGGCTTGCGCTCGAGAGGAGGAGGGCGCAGGATCACGTTGCGGCTGAGATGGCGGGGTTGGAGGACTCGTGGAAGAAGGGCGTTGCGAAGACGCTGGAGACGGAGGTTGCTGTTGAGGAGGTGAAGAGGGAGATTCGGGAGAGGATGAGGGCGCGGGGGGATGTGATGAACACCGAGTGAAGGGGAAGAAGGAAAGGGAAGAGGAGAGAGTGTGTGTCTCCAATTTAGGGGGGCCGGCCGAAAATAGATTTGGCCATTATGACATGGAATGCATGGAGGAAAACCGGTGATATATCATGCTAATACACTCGGGGGCATTGCATCAATGCGATACGGATACGCGTCTATTCACATTTACGCGTACTTTCTGTTAACAGATGCAACCACTCTCTGGCCTTCCAGCACCCTTCACTCCCAACTTTCAAGTGTGCCGCTGAGTCGAGATTTGTCCACCTCATTATCACCGTGTCGTGCAATTAATCGAAACACAACACACACAAATCGAACAAGCACGTAATTGGAGAGACGTCGTTCATGTGATTTGAGAGGGGATATACTAGAGAGCTGATAAAACCAGCGTTTACATGGACTGTAGAAAAAAAAAGAATTTGCTTGGGTGTGGTGGGTATGTATGTATCTGCGTGTATAACATTCAAGAGAGCCACCCCTGACTACGTCTCCCATTGACTTTTCCTTCGACCTGCCGGTGCCTTTTACCGCCCCCCATTTCAATCCCTCTCTCTCCTCTACCTTAGCCTTCTCCGATCCCCAAAACAACAAAGGAAAAGAAAAGACAAGAAAAGAAAGAGAGGCGGACGATCTACTCAATCCTTTTGTAGTGGGTCCATCTCTTCTACCCCAGACTTGACACCAACGTATTTAGTCCTCCTCATAATACTCTCGACAGGACCTAGCATTCTCTGGAATGCAGATTTGCCAAGGACGGCCACCTTGACATCCGTTGTTGCGATGACGGTGGCGGCTCGCGGTTTATCGTTAAGTAGCGCAAGCTCACCGAAGAAGTCGCCTTTTTCGTAGTGCTTAACTACACCCTCCTCGTTAGACTTGTACGCGTCGGCCTGCCCGCTGACCATGAGATAGAAAGTGGATCCTTGATCGCCTTCCCTGATGATGGATTCTCCGGCGGCGAACTTGGAGGATTCAAGAGCATCGGCAATCTTGGATCGCTCGTAAGGTGTAAGTGATGAGAGTAGCGGGACCTCGGCGAGAAAGTGCTCATACATGCGTCTCCGGGCAAAAGACGATTCCAACAAGATCTTGCGAAATGTGACACGGTCGAGGGCCCAAAGCGTCGATGCCGGTGATGCCGAGACAATGGTCGCTGCACGGGGGGCGTTGTACATGAGGGCTAGCTCTCCAAAAGAGCCGCCGGCCTTGATTGTGCCAACGTGGTCGCCCAGTCCCGAAGGTCCGGGTTGAACGCTTCCGGACGGATGCACATAAACTTCAAAAATTCCCTTTTCTACAATATAAAAATAGTCACCAACATCGCCTTGCACAATAACCTATACGTAGTTGTTAGATCTGATGTAATATGAAGAGGTAGGAATACATGTGGGCAAGAGAAAAAGAGGGAAAGCGAGCTAGCAAAGACATGACGTACTCTGATGTCCTTTGCAGGAATCGGTTTCTCGACCAAGGCCCCAAGAACCTGGGAATATTGTTCCTCATCTAGATGAGCGAAGAGAAAGTTTTCCTTCAAAGCGTTCTGGAGGCGCTCAAGCTGTTCTGGAGTCTTTTGGTGGTTAGGAGGGGCCCAGTTGTCGTCGGTATCGGCGCTAGGTTTCAGAGACTCGGCCGAGACAGACGTCCGACGGGCGAAATTGTACTGAGCAGGGTATGATTCGGGGTTGGGCATATGCCTAAATTCGGGTCCTAACGTGTCGGTGCTGCTGTCCGTGTTGAAAGGTGTACTGAATAGAGAGGCACCGCCGTGCCCGAAACTCGGCGTCGCGGACGAGGCGCCAGTGTCATCCTCATCCTCCTCTACGACCCGCTGCATTCCTGGACTGCTTACTGTTGGCTTTGAGCCCTCCCCTCCGGCGAAAGGGTTCACGCCGGACGCAAACGGGGCCGACATGCTGTGGCAGGAAGCAATCTTGCGCTGGAGGTGCTCTCGCGCAACGTGGGGTTGATCTGACTGTCGTAACCTAGATTCTTGCGGTTCTCTTACAAACCGAACTAAATCAAGAGCTACCTTCCTTGCAAAGCGTCGAGTGGGCTGGTATAAGGTTTCGGGGAGGAAGGGAGTCGAGGTAAAGACTGTGGCGGCGGTTGACTGTGGTAATTGGCCTCGGTTCAAGCACGATGGGCGAGAAGCGCGTTGGGTGGCAAGCAACCTCGCGAAGTAATCGGCGCAGAATTGAATAACGTCGGGCGGCTGGGCACGGATGAGGTCCTCTTCAAGCCGTGCTATGATATGTTGGTAAGTAACTGGTTGACGGTCCATGTTCGAAGACAAAGACGAAAGGCAATGGCCCAATAAGATGAAAGTTTGTAGTTAATATAGGGAGGAGGCATTTGAAGACGGTGAAGAAGAGGAGGAGGAGGAGGAGGGTTCCCAATATATCTCAGATATATACCTTGACGCACAGGGTTCACAACTTGAAAAGCCTTCTTCAAGTGACTCCGCCCTCAATGATTTTGTTGACTCTGCAGTCTCTGATGGCAGAGCGAGGAAAACAAAGGGTTTCGAGACAGGGGTGGGATGTGGATGGCCAACGGAGGTGCGGGGGCGGGGCGGTGGTTGGCGAGGCCGGTTGTGGGAGCAGAGAAAGGGGAAATTGAGCAGAATTTAGCAGAGGGGAGGAGATGTGTGGCAAGGTCACCAAAGTCGTAGCTTGTTCGAGGTTTGTGGAGAAGAGATGCAAAGAAACGGGTGTGTGCTGGAGGGGGCCAAAGGCTGCCTGCCTGCCTGCGGTAGGTTTGGGGTTGGCTATCGGCCTGACGTAAGGCTGGATATCGCTTGGGGAGTATGCGGGAGAGGTGGGAAGGAAAAGAAGCTCGCGCGTCTGGAATGACAAAGGGCAAGTCTGTGCAATTGTAGGGAACGCGCGAAGGAGATGCGTACAGCTTAGAGGCAAGGAGGTAAGGACATAGATGCAGGTCAGGGTAGAGGTAGAGGCTTGACCATCAGAACAAAGCAGCAGCTCAGAAAGCACAGGCCACCCGCTATCCCGAGCTACTCAGTTGTGGTGAAAAACGGTGGAGGGCTAAAAAGGGTTCGGGAACAAAGAGGGGCGTTTCTAAGAGTAAAACACGCGGGAGCCCACACGGGCAGGGGCAGAAACAGCTGGCAGCTTCGTGAAACTTACTTGGGGAATTGTTTTTGAAAGAACTTGGCTCTCGGGGGGGAGAATTGGTCGCCCTTTTGAGGTCGAGCCTAGGGTAGATTCACAAGACGAGAGCTCGGGGAAGCCAAACAAGCTGACGATTATCTCAAGGTGAGGGATGTGCTAAATGTCGCCTCGCACACGGTGCAGGTGTCGGACGTCTGGGGAAAGCGACCGTGTACCGCGTTCCGAGACCAGGGAGCGGGAGCTGGTAGCCAATTGAGACGTTCGGATAGTAGATGAGAACGTCAGGGTTCGTTGAAGAGGAGCTGGAGTACGGCGAGGGTAAGTAAGTTGGAAGAGCTGGAGAAGAGATGAAAGAAGAGAAGAGGGTGTGGCTCGAGAATGTGCAATGGCAAAAGGGCTGGATGATGCAAGATAGGGACAGGAATGTAAGGCCCTACTGGGTACGGGGGTACAGTGGAAACAGGGGGTGACTAAGAAAGCTAAGGCGAGATCACAACAGGTATAGAAGTAAGAAGTAAGAAGGAAGAAGGAAGAAGGAGAGGAGGAGGGAACAACGAAGTACAGGAAGCAGTTGGAGCAGAGCTTACTGTACGAAGTAGAGCAGTGTAGGAAGGGCGAGTTCAGTGAGAGTGACTCGGTACTAAGATGTAGTCTCTAGCTAAATTGAGCGGTAGTTGGGCGATTCTGGCTGTCTGGCGATGCGGGGAACCGGGGCGATAAAACAGGCTCTAAGTTTCCGATGTTCTGAGGATACAAGTAGGTTCAAAAACAGTATTAAACACCGATCAAGATAGCCCACAGAAAGAAGACCAACAAAGGAGGGATGACGGGAAAACTGAGAATGGAAGGAAAAAGGAGCACTAGAGTTTCAATGATGGTCACCTCGCCGAGGAAGTTCGCTCTTTGACCAGCTCCTTCCTCAGCTGTGGTACTTCTGCAGCAGGGCTGGGGGAAAATGTTCGAGAGGGAAGAAGGGGTGGAAACGCAGCCAATATTTTCGCCTTTTCTCCCACTGGGCTGAGGCGAGTTTACCGGACATCAAGTTACTTTTGTCCTTGTACTAGGCCTAACCCTGAGCAAAACACCTGTGCTGCTGTGGTGGGAAGGAATAAAATATAGTGGGGGGCAGCTTCTCTGATAGTGGCACCTGATGAGCATGACCCCGCAGCCAATCGAACAATTCTAGAACACGCATGGACCAGATGTCGACCCGTGCCTGCGGCTTTCATTGTTGGCTTTTGGTCGGCAAGGGCGATCGTTGGGGGTCTTCTCTCCGCCTTCCCTACTGGAGAGAATAAGTTCCCTCCATACTGGGGGACTGGTACTTCGTACTCCCAGTACTTCATACCAAGTACCTTTGTAGTGTGATCAAGACATTGACTTGCCCCACAACCCCCTCGCCACGGACCAGCTCACTCGCACAGGCCTTCCTTCCCGAACAGACCCCTCAATCACAGCAGGAGCACCCAAATTCCAGTGGTCAAGCTTGCTCCTTGCAGCAACACTCCGGTCCAACCACCCAATTGACCGATAGTCCAGCCCAGTGGTTGTGAGCAGAAACGTCAATTAAATTGCGAATATAACTATTGCATCAGGATATGCACCTCGCTCAGCAAACCTTGATCAGTTTTTCGCGTCCCGTTGTAGGGACCTGATATTCTGGGCGGGAGTGCATCGCCCGTCCTCTGTCATCTCGCGCCCAGCCTTTCCTGACTTCAATTGATCTCTTTCAGGCTGGCGCCTCAATGCATCCAGATACTCGTACTTCGTGTACACTACTCCGGTAGAGAACAGGGCAGGGGACCTAGAACCACCCTGGTGTCCAATATTGGAAGCGAAGACGGCTTGGTTGGCATCAAACCAGGGAGCTCGCCTCAATCTTGCGTCCTGCTCTCCGCTCTTGACTATTCGTGATCAATCATTTGACCAGGTGTGAGGATCAACGATGCGCCATTACTTTGTCAGCACCGATCGCAACAAGCTGGATTTGTCCTTGCCAGTCTCCTCACCTTTCTCAACGGTGCTCAGCGGTTTCTCGCCAATGACAGTCTCTCTCGTCATCCATCCACAACTTATCCTCTCACCCTCTCACACCCCAAGTCCAATGTTCCATGTTCCCTGTTCCTTCTCTGCGTCTTGACATACCCCGCCGGTCCATGTGTTTCCAGATTCTCTTTCGCACATATCGGCACAGCGGGCGGAAGCCATGACAGGCCAGTAAGATGTCACCAAGCGGCATTAGCGCATCGTTGGGTGGAGGTGTGGATGACGCAGATGGTTCAAGGATACTCGATTTATTTGCTCCATCGATCCCGCAGTCCAAGTACCCCCTCATATCGCCTGGCTGATAATGGCCTGGCAGCAAGGGACAAAGATTGTGGCTTGCTAAGTCGAGGTGGTATTGGTGGTCGAGTATCCTCGATTTGGACGCCCGTTGCGTTATTGAGCACATCTCCAGGCAAATGAAAAAAGCTCCCGCCACCAACCCCGGCATGGGCCATCTCGCTTCTTATTTTCTCCTTTTAGTCCTCGCTTCACCCCTGCCGAGTGCAGCCTCCTGTGCCGCCCCATCCTCTGCGCATATTGGATGTATCTGGAGCGCTCATGCCAATTGCCATTGAGGATGTGAGCACCTGAGAGCTCCACTACGTCGTTGTGTTGTAGCGGGGTCCAGATTCCGGCTTGGGTGTTCATCTCAAGTTTTAAAGTCTCTGCGCAATTATTGATTCCTTGCACATCACTTCATGTATGCTCCCGTTTTTGACTTGCTTCTTCAACACACCTTTTCTCGGAAGCGGCAAGAAAAAGGATTCGTTTTCTAAACAATAGCTGCAAGGTTTGTAAACCTCCGAAGCTTAGATGAGCTTGCAGATCGGCTGCCGCCTTCCTGCAAGGCGCCATCTAATTTCCTTTTGATGCACGGCTGGAGTTCGTATCGGTGGGTTCGTCTGCATCACGAACTATTGTTTTAAGGTGTCAACCAACCTCGGCACCCTTGACCCCATCCAGTTAATTTCTGGAAGACCTGAAGAAGGACGACCCTTGTTCTTTATCCTTGACTCCGTTTCAATCTCTCGGCCGGCGCAACCGTTTACACCAATACCATCGGAAACATTCCTGATCTGGATGTTGGTATTGTCCCCCACTTTAGCTTTCCTATCATCGACCCACCTCGAAGCACGCGTGGTCAGCAAAGCTTCGTAGTTTATATGTATGTCCCTCGAGGGAACAACGCGATGCACATGATGGCCTTGGGGTATTTTGGCCGAGGCCCGTCAACCAAGACGGTGGAGAGCCTACGAAGTAGTGTCGCGTAGGGTGAAATGGCGGTCACGCCTTCAAGCTGACGAGTCTAGACTGGTAAGGGGACCGCTCCATAGCTTGGAGGGTGACACTACAGATCCGGTAAGGGGTATGGTACCAAAGAACTAACAAGACCCCCTCTTCTCTTGTTAATCTCCATCTGGAGATTGCTCCGTCCAATAGACGAGAAGGAACGGCGCATCACCTCGCCAATTTTGGAGATATAACTCAAGGCGATGATGAAGAATCGAGACATTACGAAGTACACGAGATATCTTTACTTGCACGCAAACTCATCCCACTTCTCTTACCCCATTTATACAGAGGTAAAGAATAAGAGTAAAGGCCAAAGGTCAGGGAGGAAACTCAAGGAGAAAACGGCGCAGATATTGTTTATAACTAGATATGCGCGGAAGCCCATAATCTTCTGTCTGAGGCGTCTTCCGGGTATTGCCCATAAAAGTAAAAGTACAACCTTCCAAAAATAACGCGACAATTACCCAACGGCGCCATCCACATTTCCTGCTCGCTCCGTATCAGCAACACAACACCCCTCCCTCGCCTGTACCCCCCTTTTTTCTCTCTTTAATGGTACAGAGATGACCCCCAAACGTGTGTAAGTATAAGACGAAAAGACAATAGTGGAAAAAATAGTGGAAAAAAATGAAAGAGGAACTGTCGGGGGGCCATCTCGGAATGGATGAAAGACGGAATGAGATGATGTAACAGGAAACATCTGGAGAATAAGGCAGACAGGAAAGAAGAAGAAGAAAGAGAGAGAAAAAAAGTATCAACCCAGTTCCGCATGTCCCGCCCGTTGCGCCGTTTTTTTCAATGCTAGTTAGTATGCAAATGTGATCAATGCCGAGTAAAAATAGGAAACGCGTGCCCTTTTTTGTTGCGAACGCCTCCCATCCTGCGCCAGGTCCGTTGCACCCACTCCAGGAATCCTTTTACCGCGCCGCAACTTTCATTTCAACGGCTTAATATTGCTCGGTATCGCCGCCTCACGTCATGTTGTTTAGTCGTCCGCCTGTCTAAAAGAGAAGGGTAAAAATAGAAAAAGTGGCTCCTCTGCTTTCGTCTGCTCATGGGTATAAAGACAAAAGGGGTATTAGGCGGAGCAAGATGGAGACTGTGCCTCCGATGGTTATGACCGTGGGAGGTTAGTATCCCACAGCTAGGCAAGAATCGAGGACGGAGTCGAGGCTGCTCATGTCTTGAGCATCCGTTCCCTCCCACCATATGTCGGTGTCAACATCCATCGCCTCGACATGGCCATTGGGAAGGTCGCCCGACGCACCGCCATTGATGCTTGGGAGTCGAGCGATTTCAGCCGGGGGTAGTTTGCTGTATTCCTCGTCGACCCAGGTATAGTCGTCCCAGTTCTCTAGCTCTCCTTCGCGATACGCGTATGTGATGGATGTTGCGATAACGGGGAAGTTTGCCATGCCTATATCCGCCAGCTCCATGGCCAGCTGCATATCTGCAAGCCCCAGGGGACCTCTCTCGCTGGCGGCTTTCGCTTCGACTGGGAGAAGGCCGCCCTTGTCCCTAGTAATTTCGCCCCTACGAGAGGCATCCTCCTCAATGGCCAGTTGTTTCTTGTATGAATTTGTCTGGATCCAAGTGGTACCGACGTCCATGCCCGTGCTTCCAGACGCACCTGGGGCGTTACTTCTTGTCCGGCTAAAGACAGTAGATAGGACGTCTTTGATGAATGTTTCCGTCGCAACCAGCATTAGTTGGGCGGCGTCGGGGGAATGACCAGATACAAGCCCAGCCTCGTAGCAAAAAGGAAGCATGCGCCCTTCGATAACCGAGACGTCGGGGAACTCTCCGGATTCCACGGCCAAAGGTAGCGCGAACCGTTTCCGCACCTCGAGATCAACATCTGGATAGGAGCAAGTCAGACTTTACCGTGCCGATCATGATGGACGATGGACGTTGAGGGACCGGGAATCTAGATTCCACTTACTCATATTGTTGATGCCGGCGGCACTTTGTGGTACATCGATAACCTTGGAAGGCCGTCTGTATGTTTCTGAAAAGACCCCAGATAAACTCTCATGTGCATCGAACTGATAGGAAATTGCTTTGTTAGCCACCGAGAGCAAGATTGAGTTTCGTATCATAGGCTCGACCTACGTCGTTGTTTACCAAGTCCTTGATACGCCTGCGGTCTCTGCTTAGCAGCTGCATCACCTCGCCCTTCAAGCGCCGCTCATTCGCATCACCCGTCGTCGGCTTCGCGGTCACCCCTGTTGCTGGTTTGTCATTAGCACTCACCCAGGGGGCGAGCCCCTGGTCTGGCATTTCCCTAGTGACATTTCCGTAGATGGCTGCGATGAGCTGGTTATGGAGGTGTTCTTTTTCGCCGTTCGGAGACGCTAGGATCGGATCGATTCTCGAGGAGTATTCAGCCTGGTTCAAGCGTCCTTGAAATTCAAAAATCAGCTACACATACACAGCGAGAGGACGGAAGCAGACGAGTTCAGCGAGTTCGGTCACGGACGTACCTATCAGGAACTGGGTTGTAGACTCCTTGTATACAAGCCATTGTTCACTAGGGATAACCGATTTTAAGGCGGTATAGAGGGGTTCGAGGTCAATTCTCGCCGGGATGATCTGGCTCGTCTTCGTAATCTTCTGGGCACCCGGCGCGGAGACTATGATGGCTTTATTCGATAGGGGAGGTGTGGAGAGGGTGACTGACGGGCGGCTCAAGGCCGCGGGGTCGATGTCCGGCATGGTGGGAGGCGCGATGTCAATTCCTCAGTCGCGTGTAGCGAAAGACCGCGGCGCCACGTGAAAGAGTGAACATTAGATGCATATAATGAATGAAGGATAGGCGGCGATCATGGGTTCGACGTCGGATTAATGATTTTCGCCCGTCGTGGCGGCGAAACGGATGGCCGGTTTGGGCGCGGATTCGAGGGCATTGGAGAGTCGACGTCGTTGAATGTCTCTTACACGGCCGACTTTTAGACGACGTCACGTGCGACCAGCCGCCAGCCTCGCTTTGCGCCGCAGACCGAAATGGTGAAAGTGACGGTCGGGGCGCTCTCTCCCTTGCACGTGATTAAGTCACCTAGTCTCTTCACGTCGCCAGTGACCCCACTACGTTGAGAACAAAGTCGTTATATATAAAAACTACTGGCGGAGTCTAGTTCCCGATCAGAGCCATATTGAACAGGATTTTCAAACGTTCTCAACGTTCTTGCTACTTGCTCAGGGTTGATCCCGCCAAAGTCATGTGTAGGCCGACAGAATGGCTGCCACCTGTCACGCCTGTTCTGCAACGCTTGTTGTCAGAAGCAAGGGGGCAACTCAAGTCACCACTTCAGACGAAAAGCCCCTTTTAGGGTGGTCGAGGAATGACCCCCTAATTTCTCAATGGTGTGCGGTCTCTCTTGTTTTTCTCCTTGGTTGCGGACTCTCAGTCTCGCTGTTTAACTGGTGCAATGGGCCCATCAGCATTCATTCCCTGCTGCATGGAGTTCAGCTGTACGGGTTCGAGTACGTGCTTAAGTGCTCGGGAATGGAATGGCATCCGCTAGAGCTTGCTTTCTATGGCGGTGGAGTTAGTCTTTACCGTGTAAGCTTGCACCCTCGCAGCCCTATTTTTCGTTAGCCTGAAAGACAAGTGATCTGACCAGCAGTTGTAGTCTCGAACTCCAGAGCGCTTCGCCTCTTTCTACATAGGATACTAGTGTCCTGGATGAGGCTGAAGATGGCGTTTCGAATATCCTCGGAGAGGGCATCCGCTACTCTGTACGAAATAAACAGGCTCGATTTAGTGGACAAAGATGCAGCGGATTGATAAAGTTTCATTGCGCAGTCCGGAATAACAATTCGCCCTTGGCCAAGTCCCTAATAGACGAAGGTGTAGATTTACGTATTAGAGCGAATCACGGAAAAACAGCGGTCTAGGTTGAGCCTTCAGCTCTTTGATGTTGCTGTTTCAACTGCCTGCTTCGGATGCTGCGACGTGGTTGCCTCAGGCGGTTAGGCAGTAATGTAAAAACGTCTTCATTCATCCCTCCTCCATTCCCTCTCTGTGATGTTCTCAGCACCAACATTCCGGCCTATGGACTTACTTGTCCTAGTTCATCTTGGACGACTAGGGATCCCGAGAATCCAATACGCTCCAGGCTCTCCCCTACGAACTCTAGGGAGCCTACGACTGGGCGGCCAAAGTGCTAAGATCTGCAGCATTATAAAATAAGTACCAGTACTAAATGTACCTTATGTATTTGGTTTATAGTTAGGTATCGGTACCTTTATGCGCCTCTTGTAACCACCACTCAAAATAAGTCGCGGTTGTCGCGTCTTCCATTGAAACACATTGAACTGTGAACCGCTGCAAGTATTTCGAGCCACCAACATCGAAGTGTTCGCACCGAGGATTCCAACTCCCTTCCACCCGCCATAGACTTTGGGGAGATTACTGAGCTTTGAGTGCCACCAGGATGCCACCATGGCGCCCAACAGCAACAAACTCGTCGACGCTGTCGACAGGCTAATCACCCACATCGTCCCAACCAACCCCAAAGAAGATGAAGAGACGGTCCAGGAGAGACACGATAATTGTTTCGAGCTCGTGAAGAATATCCTGGAGAGGTACGGGCATAGTATTTCACCCCCCGATGTATATACGCTGTGCTAACCGCAACTTTCTCTCTCCTCTTCCAGCCCCGCATCCCCAGCGATCTCCTCCGATGTAAACCATGCGTCCGACATGATCAAGCGGAAGCTGATCCAAACGAACCCGAGCCAAGCCCTTCGCTTTTCGAACCTTTACAGCCGTCTTCTATCACTTCCCGTCCTGAAGCAAAAATGGGCTATCCTCTACCTACTGTACCAACTCTCCGATTCCCCCGACCCGAACGAACCCCTCCCGCTAGAACCCGCCCTATCGCGTTACGAGAGAGAAGCTCCGAGAAGGACTGAACGAAATCATACTCCGAAATCTCAGACCCCCGCACCAAATCAAGACGAAGAGGTATTCAACGAAGCGTTTGCGCAGGGCGGACTAAAGAAGTTCCCACCGCAGCCGCGAGAGGGGAAGAAAGAGAAAGCTGACGAGGAGAAGGAGAGGGCTTCGCCTACAACTTCCAAGGAGTCACCAAAACGAGATGTGGCGATGAAATCGAAACACTTGGCCGATAACTATGTCGAAACCAACCCTTCGGAGCCCTCTCTCCTTCGCGACCTACCCTTCACCCTCCAGGGCTTATCCTCGACGACGATGCCGTTCGAGAAACAAGATACCCTCACACTCCCCCCCACTCTTCCGGCGCCGATAATATCACTTCTACATACCCTTGCTGAGCCCTCTCTTCTCTACAAGAGCCTAGATACCTTTGTCAAATCGCCAGCCAAAGGCCTTCTGGGCCAAAGTCTTCGAGCCGCTATTGGCACAGAACTCAAGTCATACCTTAGCTTAATCGCCACGCTGGAGGTGCAGATCCGCCGGGCTCTGGCGACTCTCGACGAAGAAGCTCCCCGTCAAGGCATAGGAAAGGCCGGAGTAACTTTGAAACGATGCGTGGTCTGGACAAGGGAGGCAACCATGGGCCTACGCCTAATGTGCCTTATAGCGGAGGAGTCCGAGAAGCAGAGGGGAGGGAAGCTGATCTCCATGATTCACAGCTACTCCTCTTCGTACGGCGATCCCATGGTCGCGGCGTTCGCCGAGCGTCTCCTTGGCCAATTCACCCGGCCCTTCTTCGATATCCTCCGCCACTGGATTTACGACGGCGAGCTCGTCGACCCTTACCTCGAGTTCTTCGTCAGAGAACAGACCCCGGGAGAAAACGACGCCAACAAGGCTAAGACTGGCGGGAATAGCGTGTGGGAGGACAAGTACGAGATTGACAAGGACATGATCCCCAGCATCATAACCCAGGACTTCGCCCAGAAGGTGTTTCTTATCGGGAAATCTCTCAACTTTATCCGACATAGCTGCAGCGACTCGCAATGGGTCATGGCGTATTCCAAAGCGGCGTCGAAAGAACTCCGATACGGCGACACGGCCCGACTCGAGGAATGGATCGACGAGGCGTACAAAACCACCATGAAACGACTGATGGACCTCATGGAGACCAAGTTCCACCTCTTCGAGCACCTCCAAGCCCTGAAGAACTACATCCTCCTCGGGCAAGGCGACTTCATCGCCCTCCTCATGGAGTCGCTCGCAGCGTACCTCGACCGCCCCGCGGGAGCGCAGTATCGCCACACTCTCACGGCGCAGCTCGAGAACGCCATCCGCGGCTCCAACGCGCAGTACGACTCGGGTGAAGTCCTCCGACGCCTCGACGCCCGCATGCTGCAGCTCTCGCACGGCGACATTGGCTGGGACTGCTTCACGCTCGAGTACAAAATCGACGCGCCCGTCGACGTCGTGGTGACGGAGTGGGGGAATCGGCAGTACCTCAAGGTCTTCAACTTCCTGTGGCGCATTAAGCGCGTCGAGTTCGCCCTCGCGTCTACCTGGCGCAAGTGCATGACGGGGGCGCGTGGCGTCCTGCAGAACGGCGACCCGGCCGTCGAGCAGACGTGGAAGTCGACGCGCGGCGTCCTCGCCGAGATGATCCACTTCGTCGGCCAGCTCCAGTACTACATCCTCTTCGAGGTCATCGAGTCTTCCTGGGGTGAGCTCCAGAAGCGCATCCGCCGCGAAGGCTGCACGCTCGACGACCTCATCAAGGCCCACACCCGCTACCTCAACGACATCACCCACAAGGGTCTCCTGGGCGCCCGGCGCCGCCACGCCGTCGACCCCGTCACCGGCGAGGACGACCGCACCTCGTACCTCTCCCAGCTCGGCGACCTCCTCCGCACCATGCTCGCCTACCGTAACTCCGTCGACGGCCTCTACAGCTGGAGCGTTAGCGACTTTACCCGCCGCCAGGAAGCCGACGTCCGCACCTCTACCCGTCCTCGCCGCAGCGCCGCTACTCCCGCCGACGAACCCCTAGGGACCTCCGTCGCCAGCGAGTTCCCCGTCTTGACGGAACGCCTTCGACACTTGGGCACCTCGTTCCGCACGCGTCTTCAGATTCTTCTCGGCGATTTGGCCTATCAGCCGGATGTCGATATGCGCTTCTTGGGCGTTGCCATGAACTTTAACGATGTGTATCAGCCCGCGAGGAGGAAGAGTAAGGCGCCGCAGTCTGCGAGTAGTGCTGTTGGCACAAGTGCGTAAGGGTTTTTCTCTTGATGGTGTCTTTTTTTTTTTTTTGATTTTCCTTCCTCTTTGGGACTGGATACGTGCATTCAAACCGTAGATGAAAACTTGGAGACTGGAGTGTGTTGGGTGTATTGTCTGAGGTTTGGCGCGAGGGAATGTCTGTCTGTCTCCTTGATTTTGGGGGATATTTACGTCGTAACGATCGATAGGCGAGGCAAAAAGGCAAGGAAAGGCTTGTTCATGATAGCATAACCAATACATTCCTCAACCGAAATGTCCACCTTCTCTCATTCTCCATCTCACTGCTGTCTACGGGAAGCATCCCCGCGAAGGTTACAAGATCACTGAGACACACAACACACGACACACGCACTCGGAACAGAACACATTTGGCTAAATCTCTTGATTTCAATTCATAATGGCGCGAATTATCATGTAATGCCGTATCGTCGTTAGAAAGCATGACAGGGCAGAAAAAAAAAAAGAAAGAAGAAAAAGAAATAACAACCCGAATTCGAAAGAGGAATTGATCATCCCTTTCTACTCTCTAGAGTCCTGATAAACAGCGCCACCTTTCCTTTCCTTTCTAGAAAGTCAAACAAACAACAAGAAACTTCTTTTGTTTACCAGACCATGGACCCCCTTTTGCCATGCAATGACTTGTCATAATACATATAAAGCCCTCCGCCATGAAAAAAACCAGATGCTAGAAAAAAGAAGACGAGAAAACAGAAACATGCCCCATTCCCTTTTTGTCTTTCCGAGCATAAAAATCAGAGATTGTGTCAGAGTCGACCTGGTTGGCCAGTTCGTCCACCCCTTCTAAATATATATAATGATGTATTGTTCCCGGAATTCTCTGCGTCGTATCGTCGAGTCGATTCGTGATTGTTAAAGTTGGCAGACTCACTGAAACTTGAGCGTTCGACAGACAACGTGCAAATATCATCGGGTTCTCGGTTCGCGGAGGCCATCGACTGATGGACGGATCCTCATACCCCCAACAAACATAAAAAGAGACGGAAGAAAACTTCGCCTCTGCTAATCGGCCATGGAATTGTTCGTCATGGAGTTTGGATAGTGATAAATAAACCTCGATTTCGACTTGCACCTAGATCAACTTCGGATTGCGCCGGCGAGCTCGTTTTCGCACGCTCCAGCCCATAGGGAGGCACTAGGTCCTGGGAAGAGCATCCAGTGAATAATGTGCCTCCGACGCCCAACTCTCGAACCTCACCAAGTCGACCAATGCTAATAGAGGGAAGACACCAAGTCATAGATTATCTCGGCCCTCTAGGCGTCCATCATAACAGTATCGACGTCACCTTGAGCATAGTCATTGGGACCCTCATCTGGTCCGAACGTTCCCTCGTAGACCGTTGCCGCACATCGTCGTCGAGTAGCAACCCAGCGGAAACTGTCGAATTGGAGAATTTGGTCAACGGTCGGGCGCTGGGCCGGCTCAGGACGAGTCAGCTGGTGCATCAAAAAGTCCATGGACCATGGGTGAGAAGAACGGGCCATGAACGGAGGAGGCTGCACCAAAGGCGCGTGCTTGGGAACGCCGAAATCAGGTCGCGGATTGGCAATAGTCATCATCTTGCCAGTGAGAGGATCTTCAAAAGTCATCGATGAGCAGGGGATGTCTCCCGTCACGCCGATGATCTCGAACGGCGTGAGCGTTGGAAGCTCCGTGTATTGGGCGTTCCTCAACGCCTGCCAAGCCAAGCCATTGTCGGGAAGCTGGACATTACCGCCAATTTCAAGCGTCATCAATCCCAGGGAGAAAACGTCTGATGCTTTGTCGTACTGGCCCTTGAGGATTTCGGGACCGATGTATTCACGGTCACCCTCGGCGTCAATATACTTTGTGACGGGCCACTCAGCCGCAAGGCCGAAGTCTCCGATCTTGAGAACACCCTCGTGGGTGATGAACACGTTGGCGGGTTTCAGATCGAGATGCATCAAATTGGCATTGTGAATAGCTTGAAGACCCTATCATGCAAAAAATTGATTAGCAGGAGAACTTTCTTCCAAGGGGAAAGGACGTAGAGGCCCATAGACTTACAAGCAAGATATCGTGCAGAACCTTCCAGATTCGGAAATCGTCCAGCCGCCCCTTATGGCCAAGCTCACTGACGAACGTCTGGAGAGTACCCTCATCACAGTACTCGGTCTGGATATACAAGTGGTTGTTTACCTCCCAGCTATTGATGTAGTGAAGGACGTGGCTCGCGTGACTCAGGGACTTCAAGATTCGAACCTCATTAAGCTTTCGATCTCGATCGCGGGGGCCGGTAAAGGCTCGGCGAGATTTCTTCACTGCATAGGCCGTTCCAGGCGAAGGCGAACCCGGAGGTGTCTTCGCCAGAGGACTACTGCTAAGCTCAACACCCAAGGAGGCGCGAGACCGCCTGGGAAAGGCAACGCGATAAACGATCGAGAACTCGCCGCGGCCAATCTCGTCAACTTTGTAGAACTTGTGGAGAAGATACTCGTCGATGTCGACACGGCTCTTCCCCATGTGAACAGGAGTCACAATTCGGCGACCATTCTGGCTCGTGGTAGGGGTGACTGGGCCGGGAGACCGTTGCTCCGCCGCGGCGTTTCCGTTGCGCGAGACCGAGAACCGGCTAGGGTCCAGTTGCAACATGTTTTCGAGAGGCGTCTTCGGCGTCTGCTGACCGGGTCGAATAGGACTCGCTGTTTATAATTGTTAGCAGATCAAACTTCGAGGCAAGGGGGGTGGATTTCCTTGTTCTTTTTTTTTCTCAACTCACATGAAGGTTCTCGAGAGAACATGGGCTTGACAGCCGAGATGGGGGGGCCTCGCCGGTTGGCACTTGGGCTATCGGTGATGTTGCTATCCAGGTTGGCCTCGGTGGCCTCGGGCGTCGCAAATGTCTTTGTCGGAGTTGGGGGAACACCTTCGGGGGTGTGGGCACCGCTGCTCGTGCCACCATTGGCATTGGCGTTGGAATTGTTCTCTTCGTTCAGATTCAGGACGCTGGCGCGTCGGTGAACACGACCTCCCAACCTATGGAAGAGGCCGAGACCCTTACCAACATTACCATACGATGAAGTTTCGTCTCCGTCGGCCCGGGTCGAGCCCAAGGCAATGGGTGTGGCAGGCCCGCGTCGGAATCTAACAGCGCTACTGGGCGGGTAGGTAGCGAAACCAGAGGAGCTGTTCTTCTTGCACGGGGTATCGGGTACCACCATCCCCTTATCTTCATCGAGGTCTCGATTGACCTTCGACACCAAACCGGAGGACATGAACATACTAGGCCGTCCAACGGCTGGAGTATATGTGGCCTGTGCATTTTGCACGGCATTGGGCAGCGACCTGGTAAAAATGGTGTTGGCCGCTGGGGGTAGGGAAAATTTGAAGCGATCCGATCGCAGGTTGGGGAGTTTATTCGCCGACTGCTCAATAGGAAACCTTATGGGGCTGTCCTCGACGAAACAACTACCTGAGGTAGAAGGCTTGAGCGATCGCGACAACGGATGAGGGTTGTTGCCGGCTTGGTTCGCAGGAGGGTTTGCGTGCATCACTGAAGCAGAGAATGCTCCGCTTGTCGGGAATGGATTCTCACGTGCGGCAGGAGGTGGAACAAATTGGTCGGATGACAGCCTAGGACGATTGCGACCGTTGGGACTTGGTACCTCCGCGCCCATTTGCATTTGAGCGAGTTGCTGTGCCCCAGTGCGCCTTCCCCACGAACCTTTGTCGCCATACCGTTGCTGAAGCGTCGACTTGCGCAGCGAGGATGATCGGCGCGTAGCCGAAGACATGGGAGTGGGTGAGGGCTGGCTGTCGCGTCGAATTGTGCTGCCTACCAGAGTATAATTATTTTGGGAGGACTCGTCGTGTATGTCGAAACTGAGCGATGGAGAGCTCGCGTGGTCGAAGACATTGGCGTCGTGCACAATACTACTGAAGCTAGCGATGCCGTGCAAGCTTCGACGCTTCGCAACGGGGCTCGCCACGCTGCCCGTCCCGAAGTCCATATCGGCGTCGGTTCGCTTTAACGTGCCCGTGCCGGCGACTGGACTGGAGAAGTCGGAAGTGGTCGTGTCTAGGTTGCGGAAAATGGAGTGAGACGCGCCAGAAACATCAAGATGCAAACTATGACGCGACGGCTTGTTCAGGCAGCGCCTGGAGAGGGGGCTCGCAGGGATTACCGAGCGGCCGTTCTCTTGGCCAGGCGCGTCAGCGCTCGAGGATGGGATGCTATTTCCCGAATCGGAAGAAATGCTGAGGGCTCTTTTCAATGGTGATTTGGGGGACACTCGCGTCCTCGGCACGGGTCCCAAAGGAGTCGTCGAACCCGTTTGCGGCTTTGAGAATCTCGCAGATCGAAGAGAGAGCTTGACGCTTGGTTTGAAAGAAACAGAAGAATGGGGAGGGGGTTGGGTGGGAGTGGTGGTAAGAGTAGCCGCCCGAGATCTGGAAGGTGGAGTAGAAGTAGAGGTTGGTTTCTTAGGTGTTAGTTGAGGTTGACTCCTCTGGGAGACCAAGGCTGGAGAATATCGGCGACATGGCGATTGTGGGCTCGGAGAACTTGATGTAGGGCTTTCCGTGGTGTTGCTGTGTGGTGATCGAGTGGCTAAGTTAAACTTGGATGGAGATCGTGAAATAGACCTCCTAAGGTCTCGGACTGCTGAGCTCACATCCACATGGTGAACATGCGTTGGTGATGGCAGGGTTAAAGTCCCGCCACTGTTAGAGTAGGACATTGTTGTGGTATTTCTTCTGAGACAGTCCTTTTGTTATGCATTCACTCCAAAAAGGAGGTAATCTAGGCAATATAACCACTAGTTCCAGACAAAGGCCGTTTTTCAGACTGGAGCTTGGAAACTTAGTGGCCCTTAGATTTGATGGATATTTGGAAGCGCTGTGCGTCTTTGTTTTCGAGGACGAACAAGTTCTTTCGACTGGTTTTGTTCGCAGGAAGTGGGATGAGCGACAGCTGCTGTATGTAGGAAAAGTAACGGCGGCCCAAGTTCGAGGATGGGCGACAGACGGCAACAACGCCAACGACCAACGGGAGAAGGAGAGTAGATCGATCCTATAGGCCAACGGCTCTCTCAAGTCTGTTGTCCAACGTTGGGTGGCGACATGCCCAAGGCCTAAATGGCGACGTGTTTTTGTTGGATCTGAGGCAGCAGAATTAAGGAGCGACGCGACGAATAAGTCCAAAGGCTAGCTTAGTTCCCAAAAAAAAAAATGCTGATGCCTAAGATTCATCCAAAGATCGCCAATTCCGCTGGCATAGCGCTATTTCGCAGCGCCAGTACTTGAACAAGTGAGCGACCGTTCCAGCGCGCCACTCAGATCAACAGATGCCACAGGTAAAGGTGGCGATCCTATGCGCAGTATTTTCGATCGCGGTTCGGGTCGGTGGGATGGCGGCGATCGGAGAGAGGAAACAGAGGCGGCTCGCTCGAGGAAACCAGACTCCCTATAATGCCACGACCACCGGCGACTTTCGAAACAAGGAAAATAAAAGACGAAGAAGAAGAAAAAAGAATAGAATAAGAACGAATAGAGTGAAAAGATGAAACGAAGAGAAAATGAATCTAGGAAACAGTCACCGGAAGGAGAGGAAGTTGAGAGACTGCCAAGGGAAGGAAAAGATGGCGGGTGCAACTGTGGTGGCGGGAGGTCGTGAGTGCAAGGTTTCTCAGAAAAAAGAAGCACGGCGAACCAGAGCCAGAAGCAGAACCTCGCGTAAGTACGAAGAAGTAAAGTAGTAATGGGCTTGGATGTTTGTATGTATGCAGGCTGTTTGGGGTTGGGGCTGGAAAGAGTGGATTTGTTCGTTGGCAAAAGGGTAGTGGTCGGGGAGGGTACAAGAATACAAGAGTACAAGTAGCCAACTGGGCCAGGGTGGGATTGTTTATTACCAGGGTCCAAAGTCAACACTCAAAAGGAAATGATCGCGTGGTTGACGCGTTTGGGCGTTGGCCCGTGCTTTTCTCCGATGATTCACCATTCCATTATTCATCGATTCGTGGGTGGCGTTGGTGGCGCCTGGTCACACTTGACAATTGACGATCTCAGTTGAGGATTTCTCCCGATTAGTTCGGGAAGTTGGAGAGCGACTGCCAAAGTGAGCGTGAAGTATTGAGGTACCGAGTCCCACAAGAGAAGTACTTTGTAGCGTCCAACGACATGCAGCACTAGGAAGGCGCTACTGGCAATCCCACCGGGGACTATGACCCATGGGACAAGTACAAAGTCTTGGGTAGTTTTGAGTGTGGATTAGCGCTACGATGTCTCAGAAAGTCAGAAAGTCAGAGTTTGAGAGCACGCACTGGCCGGCCGGAGTTAGACAAGGCATTCAGTGTTGTTGATCCCAGGTCTCATCATGCTTAGAGTCTAAGACAACAGCTACGTCTAAATGTTTAAGCTTGGGCGGCGGACAAATCTTCGAGGATCGTCCGGCACGCCCTCGGTCTCGACGGCGGATCCAGGTTTTTGTTCGTCCCATGTCATTGCTCTCTCTGATCTAACAACAACAAGTAGTTTACACTAATACACTAATACACTGATACCTTGCAGGTACGAAGTACACACCGTTTAAAACGAGGATAGAAGCAGAAGTATTAGCGAAAACGAATATGCAACAGAAGAGGAGCCATTATCGTGTGTTTGAGGGACGAGCCCACTTGCAAATGCCATCGCCTGAGACAATCTCAAGCCGAGGACCTCAGAGACAAAGAGCAGATACCACGTCTTCCTTGTAATATCAAGTGGACTCCCAAGAGTGTACATCCCGTCACTCCTGAGCCAAAAGTTTGAGATGTCAGCTGGGCATCTCCTCCTAACTATAGTGGACTCTCCAATTGTCCCGCCTCTCCCCGCCGGATTGTCGACACTTTGTCCTTGGGGCCCTTTGGCAGCGTCGCTTCACCTGTGCTGTCAAGTTCTTAAAGCCAGGCGATATGCAGACCCCGCCAGGAACTACTGAGTACGTGAGCACTATACCCCAATTCTACTAGATTCATACACACCGCTCTGAATTTCTCCTGCATAATACATAGGAGAAGCGCCCCGATCGCCGCCCTTGTGCATATTACGAAGGAGAAGTGTCCACGTATGAAGCCCAAAGGACAGTCCAGAGGCTCCATCCAACGACTTCGTACTGCGAAGTACACCATGTACAAAGCCAACCACCAACTGCCAGTGCAGCGGCCCCCTTAGCCCTTGCCTTTGCCCCCTTTGCCCCCCTGTCCCTTTCCCACTATCCCAGGGACGCGGTTTAGGGGGGGGTTAGGATCATGCGCCCATTGAGCGCGCTTCCGCAGGGGTTCCTGGGGACCTACCCGTCCTCCCTGACCCTTCCTGACCCCTACTCTGTCAATCCCTTCCCTCAGGGTCCTTCCCAGAATGTCTCCTGCAGTATTGCTTCGTACCCTCTCCAGGCGACCATTCATCGTTGGCTGGCAACTCCATTCCAGAACAAAGAGGAATGGCCAAACCCGGTAATGATGTCAGATCCGCAAAAGAGGCAGTTTGCATCTCCATAACAGTGTAGTATCTTCGAGCAGAGCCTCAACGAGGCAACGACAAAGAAAAAGAACATACAAACTCCGTATTGAAACAAAAAAGACGCAGGCTGGCGCCCCCGCCCCTAACCCACAAGCTAAAGCAACCAACTGATCATCACCGGCGCCTTCCGTCGCAGTCCCTCGCCGCACCCTCCTTCTGTTGAAGGATTCCGGCACAAAAAAAGAGTCTCCCGATCCCCCCCTCCTTCCCCCTCAGCAGCTCTGCCTCGCCCAACACCATCGACGGAACGGAAAGAACGAGGAAGGATTTTTTCTCTTTTCCCTTAATATTCCCTCATCCGATGAGGAAGGAAATTACGCCTGACCCGTCCCAGAGAAAAAAGCCCACAATTACTTTTTCGCACGAGATGAGGCCACCTGGGCCGAAGGTTGGGCAATTGCGAATTGCGACTGGGGCGCAATTTTTCTCCTCTCTTTTTTTTTCTTGTTGGTTCGTCGCGTCGAAAATCAAAACAAACAAATGGGATTTTTTTTCCTTCCCTTGTCCCTCCTAAGCCCGAGCCCGGCAAGTGCTTGCGCCGCTCCCCACAAACAATGAGCATTGATCAATTGCTGCGTGCACTTTGGCCATTTTCTCCTTATCTCATCTTCAAGATCGGCATTGCCATCTAATCTGGGCTCATCTCCATGTTCCATGGACGAGAGCATTGATTGATCAAATAATATCATTTCCGCCCGACGCCCGCCATTGGAATTACTTGCTTATTACTTTTTCATGCCCGTTTCTCCATCCTCCCCGTCCCTCTCCAATCCCCGTAGGCTTCCTATAGGCTTCTCCATACCCAAAGGCACCAAGCACCGTTGATTCCGAGCCTTCCTTGCTTATGCATCCACTACGGAACCAGAGGTATCCCTGCTCCTCTGCAAAATTGGGTACCCCTGTAAAGGTTGCCTATAATACGAACGGTGCACTTCGAAAAAGGAAAGGGAGGGAAAAGAAAAAGAAAAAGAAAAACAAGAGCCTTCCTGGCTTGGCCCCATTCCGACTGACCCATTGCGACCCATTGACAAGTCCGCGGGAAACGCCGGGGGCGGGCACGACGGTAAGCAAAGGACCGCACTAAACCTTTCCATGCTCCAGCACCAGGACCAAGGAACGCGCACTTCCATTTTGAGCCTTTCCCCAGCTCCAAAAAAAGAAAATAACAAGAAAAAAACGGCCCGGCTTTTCCCTCCCTCCCCCGCGAGGATTCCCCTTTAGAGATCTAGATGTGTTATTGGTCGTCGACAGATCTTCTTCCCGCCGCTGCTGCAAGGTACGGTACTACTCTGCCCACACGAAAACGGGCATGCCGTCTTGGGATGAAACTTTAACCTCGTTCCGACGAGAAAAAGGGAATTTGGGAATAGCGCATCACCTTATTTCTTTTTCGCTTTTCTTGACGCCGAGATGACGACGAAGAAAGAAAGAAAAACGTTTCAATTAGCTTTTCTTAGAAACCAAAGGTTCTTCCTGCGTTGCACTGCCAACGTCAATGTCAACGTCAACGTCTACAAGTAAGTAAATAGTAAGTAAATAGTAAATCTGTTCCAGTTAGACATATGACAATGTGACACCATCAATGGCGATGGAACAAGAAAATCCATTCCAACTTACACACGCTGAGCCACATGTTTCTCTGCCATTTCGTGGGCCGCCGTATAAGTTTAAAACAATCTAGAAAAACCGACAACCATAGGCGTAGTGTGGTTCAAGTCAAAACGAAAGCGTCACGACCCCCCAATTCCATCTCCCTCAGCCGCTCTCATCTGAGACATCTAACAGGTCTCTAGCACACACTAATAAACAGACAACAAAGACAGGTTTCCCCATCCTTCACTAGTGAGCGGTAACCGTATAACCGTAGTAGCACAGCAGATCTCATCTACATACTGGAGACGGCTCCACGGAGAAAAAGAAAAAGAAAAGGAAAAAGTAAGGCTTTCTTTTCTCCATGAGTCCCTGTCCCCCGCTCCTTTGCTCCTCTGGTAGTCTCCTGGTGTTGTAGTTTGGATTTCTCTCTCCCACCTCGGCGCAATACTACGAAGCCGTATGAGCCGCCCATCAAAACAAAGGGCGCGGGGAGAAAGAACAACGAATGTCCCGATTCGTGGCAGAAATGCTCTGCTGCTTTGCCTAAGAATAATCCCGTCGTTTTATTTTTCGTAAAGGATTATCTAGTCTCAACTGTCCGTTTCTCTCACTGACAAGTCCTTCTTGTCTTTCTTTGTTTATCTCCTCGTTCCTCCTCGTCACAGATCCCGACGGCCAGCCATCCCCGTCGGTCCGTCTATGACAAAGGCGTAAATGTCCGGGTATTTCCCATCTTCATACATAATATCTCATTAAAAACAGGAAAAGTGGAAAGGAAAAAAGGAGAAAAAAAATGACAGCGCCGAACAAGGGAAGGGCAACGCGGAAAGAATCATGGGCTAGAACACGCCGGGAGACACATCATCTGAGACTCCACCTCAGACCTATCTCCATTGTTCTCACTGTCTCCTGGAAGGCTTGAATCATGACAGCCTGCCGTTGTCGAAGTGACAAGACATGTCGATGCGACATTTGAACAACGGGCTGAGCATGACGAGACATGGGAAGCCAAAGAAAGGATCTACCCCTCTCTTCCTCGCCCCTCTTTCTCGATAGCGCTTATCCGCAATCGACCCGAGTGCGCACCCATTCGCACCACTGGTCAATATCCTCCAACACCTCAAGCGCCCGGCCCAGACTCTCCACAGGGATCGCCTTGCCCTTGCCCTTACCCTCGGTCTCTGCCGCCTCTCCTCCTTCCACTCCAGATCCCCCATCCGGGACAATATTTTGAGAAATCACCAGCATCTTTCCGTTGGGTCCAATCTCAAGCGTGATATTAGCCGTTGTAGATTGTAAAGGAAATACCACCTGAAGACGCGGTGCAGGGTGAACCGTCAACGTCACGTCGATGGAGTCGACGCTGGATTTCTCCTCGGCCGGGCTTGACGGGCCTTCACGTTCCGCAAACGCATGTAGTTCTTGCTTCTTGGGCACCGTCCTCGTTGATAGCACCTCGGGGCTGTCGGCGGTCTCTCCTGTCTTGGGGGCAGACCCTATAGCCGCACCATCTAGCGCCGTCCTGCTGTCACCAAAGCTTCGCCGCAGTAGTGTCGAGAGTAGTGCGTACTGTCTGAGATTGGGGAGTAATGAGATGAGCTGCTTCGGGTGTGAGAATGGGAGCTCCGATAGCGTCTGCCCGTACACGGGCTTGTAAATGTAGAGCGTGTTCTTGTGTTGTTTCGTGCCCGTTCGCCCCTCTTTCGAAACGCACACGATCTTCCGCCGGTACTCGATCGTCCTCGGCGCGCTGGGGTCGTGCGCTTCGGTCGACGGCGGGATCGGGAAGTACAGACTATCAAACGTAGGGTATGCATAGAGGGGCGGAGGCTGCGCCCCTACAAGCTCGTACATCTGAAGCCAGACGGGCTGGGGCAGGATAACCGAGGGCTCCAATAACGCCTTGAAGATGACCTCGGGATATTTCAAAGACATGTCCACCGATGCATTCTTGTTCTCTTCGGGAGGCGGAATCACCGTGTTCTCCGGCTCGAGCCAATCTAGCGCTGGCCCAGTCGTAGCGCTGAGAACGTCTTCGGCGCTAGGATCTTCCTTCTCAATCTTGGGAGAAATCCAGCTTTCTGAAATCCTGACCGGAGGGTATATCATCTCACCCATGGGCGCACAGGTTATTAGGAGCGACCACACCGCCTCGTTCTGTTCGACGAACTTTTCGGCCTGCGTGTCCTTGGGCGGAACGCAGTGCCGCTGTATCCAGTAATCGAGATTTAAACCAACGCGATTCCTCGCATGCATGACGGGGTACCCGTGCCTATGGCAGGTCACCATATTGTGGACGTATCTCTCTCCCTTACCGGCGTGTTCCGCGCGTAGCTTCTCAAGGTCGTAGTGGTGAATGCGCTCCAAACTCGAACACATCCCCGCTAGTGCTTCCTGCAGGTCCAAACCAGGTATCACGCTAAGCTTGTCCAAGTCCGCGAGCCTCGACAGGTTGGCGTAAAAGTCGTCGAGCTTCTTCGTCAGCGGGTTCTGGCCCGGCCGCAGTTCGAGATCTTTCATGAGTATGGCCGTCGCCCGCCCGACGCGTTCTATCACAATCGGCGCGGACAAGGGAAAAGACAGCGCCACGTTACGGACAATGTTATTGTCTATCGAGATGTCGAGCTGGAGGGCTTTGCCCGCAACGACGAGCATCTTCATCTTTTGGCCGCCCGGTGCCGTGTAGGTATCCCATATGCAGTCAAGTCCTATCCGCTGCACTAATCTCTCGAGGCCCTCCTCGCTAACGTAGCCTTTCTTCTGCTATACAAAGGGTGCGAAGCTGTTAGTGTCGGGGGTAACAAGCGAAACTGGAAGATCAAGAACGGGCAGGAAAAGACGAACCGACAGGATGCCAATTATCGCATCCAGCCTCTTTAACCTCTCATCCTCGCCCCCCAACACACCAAGCCCGTGCAATCCAGCAAGACCCCCCACCCCAACATTATCCAACCCCATATCAAGCCCGTTTGCGATCCCCAGCGAGCCCATCGCAGCCGCGGCCGACGGGCTATCAAAGTTCAGAGGCCCCGCAGACCCATGCCCGGCAAGCGTTGTCGCCGGCGACTTCTTAACCTGCTGCGGTGACGATCTGGGCCCTCGCGGTGAGAATACACCTTGCACGCCGGAGAGGGAGAAGGGAGTCGAGACTGGAGGCGAGGCGGCGACCTGCGGGGTCCTCCCTTGCTGCGACGCAGCGGTCTTTCCGGGCGTCGGGGTAGCCATGGGAGGATTGCCCTACAGGGGCGGTAGGTACAAATCGTATCGTCCGAATCGCGCAGGCTGCTCGGCCTTGGTCGTCAATAATGGAGCTCCTTCGGTAGGTATTAGGGGCGGAAAAACGACAACTATTATCGGGCTCTGCTGAAATATCGTTGGGAAAGTCGTCCTCGGTGCGTAGTAGAACTATTGAGTCCTAAATGGATACCCGGAACGTAACGAGAAAGGTGTTTCTTTGGTGTTGAAACGAGCGTACCACTAGACCAATTCAATGATGAGGTCGTCGCGAGCAACAATTCAAGGCACACACCAAAGAACCAAGCTTCTCCCAACCTGGAAAGCTAGTTTAGCCGGATCTCAGCCGAGCCATCATCCAACTTCATCGCTCGATTTGCATTCCCACTCGCCTTATTCTTTCCCCCTCTCAAAGTTCTCGAGAGGGATTAATTATTCGAAACGGATCCCGATCAGATACGTTACTCTTCTGAGGTACTCAGCGTCTAGGTAGTCGATGCCTATGTTAAACTTCGCGCTCTGATCAAACACACAAAACCGAACGAAGTAGCACGAGGTATGTGATAGCAATGATTTCTCTCGCATAATTGCCTATCTTCTGCAGCCGAGTCCCATGCCAGCTAAAGCAGGGCAAGGCTAAGCTGTATAGCGGAATACAATAAACTATGCACTCCGAATTCGAATGGACGGGCCGGGTCACACCCCAATAGGTTTGATGCAAAGCACAATTCCTCGAGGAGTAGTAACGCCTAACGCCCTCCAAAATTCTCCAACGGATGACGCCGTCTCTCCAGTCCGACCCAAGTCCGCTGCTCCCCCCTTCTTCCACGGCTCCTGGGACTGAAGTAGAGAGTATCCTTGACTCCGGATGTACTATAATCCTGATCTTAGTGATAGTGTTGCCCAATTCTCAAATCATCCAACAATGTCAAATCCCCGTAATCCATGCAAGTGCAGAAAACTCCATGCTGACCGTTAATAATGCGCCGCCGAACGAAACCACCAACCCCCACCGTTTCCTCTCTGAAACCCCCGGAATAATGAAACGCCCTATAAACAACGCGTAATGACGTGACCTTGTAAGGTATGTACCTCCAGTCCCCAAATGACATCGGTCCTAGCCAAATTGCTCGCGTGAGTGTATGTGCAAATTTACCCTTCACTCCTCACACCCATTCCCCGTGTGCTTCCCTCCAGCGGCTTCATGAACTCGCTGTCCTGTTTTCCGGGGACTTCTGGGGGGTCGTCCTTGCCTACGGATACCCTTGGCGGGCCTCGGCCTCGATAAGCCCTCCTAGCTTGTCTCGCTTTGCACTCGAGAGCATACCCAGGTTCGTTTGCTTTCCTCCATTCGATCCATTCCTCGTACGCCTGCTGGCCACGAGCGTCCGGGAAGCGGGGCTTCGGCACAGGACCGGGAGGTACCTGTGACAATGCCGGTGGGAGGATGCGAGGCAGGCCCTTCAGGGCTGGGCTGACTGGAGCAACGGGGCGACGGTTAGAACAGCTAGTCCAAGGGCACCCCGGGTGTGTGCGCTGGCAGGAATGCGGTGGATGGGCTGCATGAAGTCCACACATGCCACCAAGGCCGGCAACTGGACTGGGGGCACCGAATCCGGGCTTCAGGGTCGGCAGAGTAGGGCTGCACATGGGAAGCACAGGAAGTGGAGATGCCGTGCCGTAGATCTGCGCAAGTAGGGCGGCTAGATTCAGAGGTGACGGGGATAAATTCCCGTCGTAAAGGCTAGCCAATCCAGGAGTCAGAGGGAGGAGTGGTGTTGCCGGGAATTGAGGAATATCCGCCGGCTTGGCACCATTACCTCCGCTGCCGACACCGCGGCCCAAGCCATTAAGTTTCAGAGACGCCACGGGATTCTGCATATCCTGCCCTCTTACCTTGACATCGAATCCCGAGCTGGTTCTTTTCAGCGGAGGACGGAACTCCTCGGCTTTGGGATTCAAGCTTCGTTCCTTGGCGGGAATTTCCATGTCAATGCCTGAGTCCTTGGGTTCTCGTGGTTTCGGGGCCAGCCGCTCAGGGCTTGAGGCTGCTGCTGAGCCGAGCTCAAGGGGGACCCTTTCAGAAGCACCGCCTCGGTCGCTATGAGGAGCATATTTCCTGTATATCAAGTCCTTATACTCGTTGAATCGCCGAGTCCAAGCCACCAGTGTCTCTCTATCCCAGGTACTCAAGGGTTCGGAACGACCCGTAACGGGATCCTTCCATTCCTTGATAAGTTTATCGCACTTCTCCTCGGCTGACTTCCGGAGCTTTCCAAGCAAGCCCTCGAATCTCTCCGCCTCATCCTCGCGTTTGGCGTCTAGCGTAGGAGACTCAAGAGTCGCTATTGGTCCCTTTTCCCCTTCGGGGCTCAGCTGTGGGATTGGCTGATCCTCTATCTGTGACTCGTCAACCTCCTCAATGGGATAGCAGACTCTATTGCTCTGCGCCGCCCTATCCAACGACACGCCAATCTCCACAAGAGGGAATGACTCGCATGCGCAGGTACCGCCCAAGTCGTCGTGGTGTTGACAAACTACTTTTCCGTCGGGACTCAAAGTGACCGGGAGAAGCTCAATGATGTCTAGCTTGTCTCGTGCTACCGAGTCGACGCGGCCGCTCAGTGACGCCACACTAGCGCACCCGTGGCTGATTAGTCGTGCTAACGCTGGGTGCCTCTCAGCTGGAGAGGTCTCCGGCGTGCGATCGAGATCTACTGCTTGATCCACCCTAGCGTAGGGCGAATGGATGGCAGCCGCCTGCTCGAGTTGGACGACGACGACATCTGGTGACTTTTTATCCTTGCCCAGAGACGTTGTACCCTCGGATTGCATTGACTCGGGAGTCCCAGCCTCCTCATTACATGAAAAGACATTCTCCGGCGAGGGTTCGTCCGAGTTACTCTCCGGACTATTGCCATTATTGGGCACCGTCATCGTGCTTCGCCAGTTGTCGCTAGCAAAAGCCTCACTTGATCTGTCGTGGTGGCCATGAGCTGGGTCCGGGAACCCCATCTCCCTTCTTGTCACCGGAGCAGAGTTGATCTGCTCAAAGGGGATCTTCCGGGCATTAGAGAAGTCGGTGTTAATCCTCAGAGTCGGGATGATTGGGTAAAAAGCGGGCGTAGGCTGTTGCTGGGTAGAAGCCATTTTGACACCTATCGAAACGAATCCCATGAGCATTTTGTAGCCATAAATAAGTAATGGGTGATTTGAAGCAGAGGCACCATCTTACCTGGGAATCGAATACCCTCTGGAATCGCATGTATGATACGGCCGATTAGTAGTAGAAACTGAGATATATGTGAACTTCCCGGCGCTGGCGCTGGCAACCCTGATCATAGCATCGTTTAGTTGATCCATTCGTTCCCATTCCAGGAGGACGTGACGTTAGATGAAGATTCACATACCTCCCTTGTTGTTCCGTTTCGGGAAAACCCTCGTCAAAACAGATACCGGGACACTCTCTCCATTCAAAACACTACTTCAATCGAGCGAGCTGGTGACTCGTCCTCACTGGTCGCTGAAACGCTTTCGAGATGTGGATTTGCTGAAACGGGTTTTTCTTTTCTAGGACAGTGAATAGTAAGATCTGTGTCTCTGAATGATGGCTCTTCGGCGTGCTCGATGTAAGTAAGTAAGAAAGATGGAACCGTCGAGGCTGTGATGAAGATGGCCAAAGAAAGTGGTGAAATCAGTAGGAAGGGAAATACCATGCTATTGCTGTCAGCATTCCCCAAGGATCTCCGGACCTTCTTCATTGTGATCCCAGTTAATCCCTCCTTCTACCTCGATATCAGGGGTCCATTGTGACGTTCGGATCCCAGGAGTAGATAGGTACGATCTATAGGATGGGATCATGAATGGCAAGAGTTATGGTTGACTGTGGTGGGAAGTGGGAATCACGACTGAGCATTTCTCTTTCTTACAATGATGTACCTTCTTCCCGACCTAAAGCTGGAAACTGGGACCCATCTGACATCTCCTCCCTAACATGAATACCTCAACATCTCAACTCTATATCATCAAATGCATATGCACCTCGAAGGTTTTGTGTAAATGCAGTGTATTAAGCCGTTTTTAATCTTAAATCAGTACAGCCATCCATATCCAAGCAAAACACCAAGTAGTATACAAGTTATGCTGTTAAGCTACATATAAGTTTGTTCTCCCGAGATCCAGGCAAATCATTTAATCCCTTCTACTACTCCTCCCGAAATCCTACACACCCCAATGAATACAGATCAATTGATCGTTTGTCAGGCTTGTGCCTTCCCTTAGTCTCCAATCAGACCCTTGGCCTCTTCGGCTAGAATTTGTACATCGCCTCCAGCTGCCTCTACAGCTTTGATAGCTACCTCTCCCAGTCTCCGCCTCCGTTCCAGCTCCTCCTTCTCCCTCTTGGCTTTCGTCTTGGAACTTCCGCTTGGTGCCACGCCAGCCATCAAAGTCTGCTTATCTTGCGGCGTGAAGTTGACAAACCCTATTCCAGTTAAGCCAGAGGCGAATCTTGCTTCAGATCGAAGTGATGTCTGTCTTTTCCTAATGGTCCTGTCTCCAGGGAATCCGGAGACAGATCGGCTGTAAACCGACTCGTTGGATCGATGGTGTCGGAGCGAGAGTGATGGCGAAGGAGGAGGGCTGACGCTCGGTATTTTGCCGAGGCGAGTCGGCATGGATTCCATATATCGAGGCCCGCAGGGCGTTGTTCTGGACCGTAGTCGGCGCCTTGGGGTGAAATGCGAGGGCGGAGACTGTGGCATTGTTGCAGCGGACAGGGCCAAATTTTGAACCATTCCGGACTGATCAAGGGTCGATCGTGGTGTATGAATCATGAAGTCCACTGGGAGACCATCGCACAACATGTTGTCATTGTAATCGCTGTTGTAATTGTTTCCAAAATCGCTATGTCTCGCGAGGTTAGCCGTCGCATTGCGAACTGCATCACTTTCATCCGTGCGAGAAAAATCTTTATTGCCGGACCAAAAGTTGAATGTATCCCACCAATTGTCCACTCTCTCTACCGGAGTGACCGGTGGAGGAGGCACCGAAGAGAGTACTTCGCTGCCGCTGAAGGTGGTGTTAATCGGAGCGGTAGGAGCAGGTGTCCATGAGCACAACGTAGGCGAATTTGCGTATGGAGCCTTTTGGGAGCTCCCGCGTTTTCTCACTAGCAGACTACCTGAACCTTTGCTTCGGAGTAGCCTCGCGTCTCTTGGGGGAGGCATCGGTGCCATATTGGTGTTACAGAATGGGTCTTCAACAATGCCTCGAACGAACGGAGCAGCGCTACGTACCCGTCTCAAAGTCGGGAACTTTGGCCTTGGGGTGGTTGAGACTCCGGTACAACTCTGTGAGATGATGGGTGTCATCGGTGCTTGCTTCGTTTCGAACTCGAACGGAGGGAAGCTAAAGCTTTCTGCAATGTCCTTGTTGGAACGCTTCCTCGAAACTGGAGTCCTTTTTGCCGCAGAATAAGGGGATACTGTCTCTAGGGCAGCGCTTGGCCTTCTCCGGGGATTGGAACACGGCGTAGGATTCGGTATTGCCTTTTGCGGAGTCTGGAGGGAGATAACGCCGAGATTGAAAGGCTCGGCATCTAGGAAGAAATCGATCGGCAGCTGAGTTGGAGATAGAGGCTCGAGCGGCGAATTGTCAACTGATGCTAAATATTCGGCCTCGTTGGCGGTTATGCCATCGTCTTGTTGGCTAGAGTCGGATTGTGAAGGTATTAATCCCTCGTCGGGCTTGATATCGGAGTCAATATCAGGACCCTGCCACGACGCCTGGCTGAAATCGAAAGAGCTCGTAGCAGAGCTTGTGGTAGAGCTTGGGGGAATGTCGAACGCCGGGAAAAGGGCCGAGGGAGACACCTCTCCATTGCCATCGGCATGGTTGACGGTGGATGTCAGGCCATAGGAGGAATTTGAGCTTTTGACTTCACTAAACGGCTTGCTGTAGTCGGTCAAGCCATCAAAGAGACCCTCATAGAGCCCAGGTTTAGGGCTGGTCTCCCAAAATGGGACCAACCCATCGACTTTGTTGTTCTGTAGTTCAAAAGACAGTTGAGTAGCTGTGTAGGACATGGTGACTCAAGAACTTAAAGGCAACGATCGCATCACGAGTGTCTCATTCAACAAGATGATACTGAACACGGCCGGGACGAAATGGAGGCCGACAGCATGAGGAAAAAGAAGAAGAAATAAAGATTCCGGATTCATGGACGGGAATGGGGGGACAAGTCCATGTTTGTACGTCGAGAGATGGTTGCAGTTAAAATCCACTGCCGATGAGGAAAAACGCGGCTTGTTTGATCTTACTGGTATACAAGGCCCAACTTCCATAGCAACGGTAAATAGTGGAAAATGAAAGGCTTAGGAGCTTGTCAGTCATGACCAACATCCGCTGAAAATGGAATGCTTGAGCCGTTGCTGCGAAGCAACGACCTCATTCCAGCTGGCATCTCCACAAACCCGTCGACAAGGGACAAGGGCAGACATAAAGAGAAGTTACCCGGAGAATAGTAGCCTCGTCAGACCGAGCATCCATCAAAGGTAAGAGGAAGATGCCTCGCTTAGCAAGAGAGGCGTTTGCAAACAGAAATGAAACTTGGACGGCCTTGTTGATGGAGCGGGGCGGGACACGTCGAGCCTTTCATCATGGCAATGTTTGTGCGCACTGATGGTGGCGTCTCACTTCAATTGATAGGCGAGGTTCCACATTCCATATGGCTATGAGGACATGAGGCCCAGGAGGGTTTGTGCGGAACAAAGCGCGGAGGCTTTGACCAAGAAGCAGTGACCATATCCGGCGATATGATGGAGGGATATCCGTTTAAACGAAATGAGGATTCGCCCCTCGAGAATGCCTCGCGTGAGTCTCAAGGAGAGGCCGTTTGATGGTATTGAACTTTTGTGATGTTGAGCTTGCCGCGAGGCACTGCGGTTGATCTGAACATCAAGGGATATCAACGTTTCACGGAACCACATAAACGTTTACATGCCGCGTTATCATTGCACCTGCATGGATCTCTGATGGGCTTGAACTTCAATGCTCTTAAGCATCAGGATTGGTCAAGTATGAAATGCTGTGCCTTGCGTCTTGGTTGCTCTTGCATGGAAGAGGGGGCCATGAAACGATGCCTCGTGGCTGTTCCTGCTGCCCCCCTCGGCCCAGGATCCGAGTTACACATATCAATCTTATTTGTTCTATTCGACATGTACGAAGTGTAGGAAAGTATGCGATGCATCTTAATCCCCGGCATTGTGCATCATCTCCACAATCTCTGTGCAACTCGACTTAAAACACAGCTTCTATTCCCACTTTCCCTTTGGATTTAATTAAGGCCCTCTCCTGTTTATCTCGATCTCTCCCTTCGCTCTTGCCTACCGTGGGTCGCTTCCAACGATTGTCTGTGTCTTTCTCAACACTCGACTGCCTCCTCATGTGGAGTCCACGAAGAAGTTTCCAATGTTCAGGTACTAATACTTCATAGCTTCAATGTTCTTCTGGATTACCCCCAATCTTGTTTCGTTCCAGTGTCGATCCCTTCCTAAAACTCCTGCGACTAGCTCTGCAGAGAGCCTTGTCCCGTGCCCTATTTTCCACCTTCTACCATCCACCTTCCTTTTTCCGCTTCCCAGACCGCCCTTCTGATCTGACTGCGGAGTAGAGAAAGGGGAGTCTTCTGTCATGGTCATTGCAGAGGACTTAGAATGGGAAATCGTAAAGGGTGAGGCTGCGATAGCATGCCAGATCGAAGAAAGAGCAAGATGGAATGCAGCGGGGAAAGGAAACATTGAGGAGATCCCTTCTCCACTTACACGCCTGGGACGGACCTGACCAATATATTTGAGATAGCATCGAATGGAGACGGCCTAGCACTGCCCAGCACGTCCCCATTCCCGGGTCCCAGATGCCCTAGGTCCCCCCAACATGACCCAGCTGTGTGGGATGGTTATATGCGCTTACGCGCATATCGAGTCGTCATATTACTTTGTGCATGTAGCAGAAAGTCAAGGGCTCGAGGGGGTGATATGCAGAGGCAGAGGCGACACACTTCGTGACGAGGAGCTCTTTGCACGTCTGCCACATTTCTTTTTTTCTCCTTCTTTTCTTTTTCAACATGCGAGCTTCGGGGCCTCGAATGCCACTTCCACGGCGCTTTACACGACGCCAGCGTTTAGTGTAGCCCGCCGGAAAAAAAAAAAAAAAAGTCATGGTCAACACTAGTGAAGAGATCGGCGCGTCGTGAATCCCAGTTTGTCGGGATTTCAATCTTGCCGTTACACGCCACCAAAGGTCAGGATCGCCCCGAGTGGAGCTGAAAGCAGACTGACGATCACTTCGAAAATACCACCAAAACTCCGGGAATAGCCACGATGTTCTAGTAGTGTGTAGGGTATCTCAGAATTCCGAGGGCCGAATTGTGGTGGGCTGTTTAATTGTTTCCATTTGAAGATGTATTGCGAGTAGCATACTCAAAAGATCTTGCCATGACATTGACTTCCCAGGCTCTTATCTGCCAGCGCTTTCCAAATATGACCCCTTTTTTGTTCCCCTGGCGAGAAGAAAGACATTGCTATTCCATGATTTCCCTTAGGTCCCCCTAGATGGCTCAAAGAAGACAAGCTGAAAGGTTGGTCCTTCAATGTTCAACCTGCTCTCAACGAGAAGAAAAAAATGAGCAAAAAATGATGCGATCCGTTTCCTGAAAAATGAACAAAAGAGAATAAATCAATCGCGAATATGGTATCTTGCACCTTTTTCCCCCCCTCCTACAATGATTCTCCCTCTCATCGAATCTGAGTGATGCTGGAAACGCCGTCCTTGACCAGGCACGAAAATGACCCTGCCGACTCCATGCAAAGGGTGTTTGATAAGACAAGACGAGTGGATGAAATGAATATGTAGTGACCCGATTCTCCGGAACGCCAGTAAATGGTCCCAATCTGCACAAAATAGTAGTAGCCCCGGTGAGTGTGAACTCAAAACGCCAATACCAGTAATTAAAAGGCGCCAAAAAGAAAAGAGGAAAAAAAAAAGGAAAATAAAAACCCGGTCAGGTAAGAATATGTATAGTGCTCGATAATATCGGAGAAGATGTTCGATGATAGCTTTGTTCATGAGGCGTATTGGATGGGTAGCTGAATTAATAGGACGGAGAAGTTGGGCGTTGGTTGTCGGCGCATGGACGGGTTGATGTCGACGTTCTCATAATAAACGTACGTTAAAGCAGCAGTGTAATGGCCGACGCTGCAACCGTTGGAGAGGAATCAAGACTCAGAAGAGTTTCCGGCTGGAGATTGTTTGACTCTTCTCCGAATGCGAATCGGTTTACGGACCACCTTTGGAGATGAGCCTTCTGTGGGCGCCTTGTTCATATTCCCCGGTCTGAGCATCCGTCTCCTAGACATGCCGACTCCCGCGGACAACAATAATTGAAATTGAGCGCTGTTGGGGTCTTCGGCAAATCCTTCGTCGTTGTCGACCTCCGCAACCAAGATCTCCTCCTCACTATCGGGTTCGAGGGGCGGCACCGTATCGGGAAGCGACCTCATCACGGAATCGATTTCCCGCTGCTTTGCTAATGATGGTGAGGGTGAGTTGTCAGCCGGAGGCGGCTCTTGTGTCGCCGCGTCGTCGAAGAGGGCCTCATCATCGCTATGAGGATCATGAGAAGGAGCTCTCGAAGACGACCTTGATGAGGATTTTGCGACCGGACTGCTCGTATCGTTCCGCTCCGACATGCTCTGGGAAGAGTCCTTCCCACTTTTGGTTTCCTCCGGAGATTTCGTGGGATGCTGCGTGTCTCTATGAATGCGTTGCCGTTTTCTTGGTGGGCTGCGCGGTGATGGCGGTTCCGATATTGAGTTCGCCGGTGGCTGCATCGGGGCGTCGTTACTGGGCCTTGGTGTATTTGAGGTATGCGGCTTGGTGCTAGTCTTGACCGGCGACTTCCCCTTGGATTGCGACGCATCTGAATTTACTTTCGATTTCGAAGATGTTGTGGTAGCTGTCTTTGGTGTCCGAGAAATATCTTTTTGCTGTTGTGCGTGGGCATCGTCGCGGGTCGTCTTTGTCCCGGCGTCATGTGTCCTGCGTCTGCTCGGCGAGGGAGTTGCTCCGCGAACTAACGATTCGGGGCGCTGCTGAACATTGTCGGTCTGGGTCGAGCATGTCTCCCTCCTCGCTTTCTCTTGCGGCCGATCCACCATTTGAGGCGAGGATACGATGAATTAAAAAAAGATGCTCCAATCCGTCCTTGTAGTTGGAGGAAGGAGTGAAGCCCTAAAAAAAGAAGAAGGGGGGAAAAATCCCTTTCCGTCCTGCGCAAGTGCAGCAGATTTCGCAATCCTGTGCGAGGTTTGAGGCTGGAAAGGAAAAGCCCCCAACTACTACGAGAGGAGTCCAAGCAAGGGAGACGAGCACCTTAAGAAGAAGGGGGGGTGGACGTGCTGGTGCTGGCTGAGGGTTCAGAGATCATCCCCCTGTACGGAGTAGCGTAGTGTGTTCATGCGCTAATGCGCGGCGTTCGATGGTGAGGAGCGCAGTGGCTGGCCTATTTCTCCTAGCAAGACGGTTCATCCGGCTTTGGCGGAGAGCGCTGAAATCCAGTCGGACAGATCAATTTGACCGGTAAGTGTCTCTTTGGGAGGGCAAAGGAAAGGAAGGAATGAAGATTTGATCGTTGAGCTGCAAGAGGTTGACTCTCGAGCTAGAAACTCGCTAGCCAGTCGTCCCAGGGTTGATCGGGAGCGACGCGAGGACGAGAAAGTGATTTCGAAGCGAAGTTCAAATGGCGGGAAGGGGGGACTCTATAATACCACGTCGAGACTCAAGGAATGCCTGGCTCCGAGGAAGTAGTAATAGCGAGTACTTCGTAGTAATTACTACCTGGTCGGTCGCTGGTCATTCAATGCTGGAATCGAATTACGGAACCAGTGATCCTGACCTCCGGGATTCCTGCGAATCGCTGAGATTGTGAAACTTGGCCGGGGGTGGGAAGCAGGGTCTCGCTGTGGATAACAATCCGTCGTGGTGCGGGCGGCTTGACTCTTAATATTCTTGCACATGCTCAACACTGTTTACGACATACGACGCCAGTGCTTGTAAAACTTGGGGCAAGCCCACGACAAAGTGCTCAAAGAGGACGGAGTTGATGGAGAACCAGGCGCTGGGTGCCGGGGTCAGGCAGTCTAGCGCATGCCCAGGATGACGACTAGTAAGAATTAGATCAAGATCAATCGATTGATGACAGCACCAAACCAGGTCCAGTGATTCTTCGTCCAAGTACGAAGTAGTTCGTACATGACCTGGTTGAGCTCAGGGTCGCGCTAGGAGTGGAAAAGGTGCAAAATGTGCCTCTCTTTGAAGTACAGTACACTCCCTTCGTGCAAGTATGAGTTGATTGATGGGTGGACACCACCAGGGTATGTACACATCCACATCCACGGATAATGTCTAACCAACAAAGGCTCAAGGGCTCTTGCGCGTGCTATTTCGATACTGGCCTAGCGCGGATTTAAGACCAATTAACTTGCAGGCCAGTACCTCAGTACGAAGTACAGAAGAGGACGAACCTGTACGGAGGAGAAAATCTGTGCGAAGTACGAAGGTGGGAGTGAGAAACTCAGAGGGGTGCTCCTTTACGAAGTCTCAGGTAGGACAGTTGAAGGCCTTATCCAACCCGCCGGAGCCTTAGCCGCACGCCCAGGGCCAGGCTGCCGGACACTGGAGCCGCTCCAGAGCTTCACACTCCACGCACGTTGGCGTTTGGGCGAGAAAATTTTATATGCGATGGATCAATCTGCATCCATGACTCCAGATTTGAGGCGTTGAGGCTTCTTCAAGGCGCATTTCTGGTGTTCCGTGACGCGTGCCCAGGGCTAGGTTACAAGTGCAGGGCCCTCAGACGTATTGATTACTTCGTACACTACTTCTTACTACAGGGGAGGCATAGAGCAGAACCCTGACTGTCAACTAAGACCAGAAGAGTAGAGCTTGCGCCAGGCTGGAGACCAGGTCGTACATCCCTGAAAAGACAGTCGTGTTCGTATGCTCATACTCCGTACTTGGAGTTGTAAACTATTCTTTTGAAGTAATTAGTCTTAATTACTTACTTCTTCTTCGTCGAGTCGGCACTTCAAAGCTAATGTTTGTACAAAGTCCCTTCTCGGCCAAAGCCCGATTCTGCCATCATACAAACCATCGATCACACAAAGTACATAATTGACGTCGCATTGATGCAGCGAAACCACACAGGTCTGTCCATCCATGCAGCCAGCTAGCAAACTGCATGTCCTCTTCTGGCAACAAAAATGCTCGAGTCCAGACATCGGGCTTGACGGAGGCCCGCCATTCGCTGGATAAAAGGGGCCGCATGAAAAAGAAAGAAACAATTCGCGTTACCTTCTGGCTGGGACAATCATGCTGTGCTGCTACCCACTTTTTGCCCCAATTATATTAAAGCCCAGTGTCCGAAATATTGGGATTTTGCAACTGTGATCGTTCCGACGGTGTGGTTCGCTTAGAAACTTAACAGTCTGACGGCTCCTGTTTGGCGTCGAGCTGTCAGCGACGGTCGGTCACACTAGAGTTCTCTCCTTCGCACTTCGTCGTCATTGCCCGTTCGACGTTGATCGGTCAATTAATACTTGCGAGTGTAAGAAGATTGTATGAAGTACGAAGCAATAGTGTCTGGGCGAGCCGTACAGTTTTCAAGTTTTGCATCATTTCTTCCACTTCAAATCTAGAAAATACGTACGAAGTACTGAGGTACTTCTTTCGTCATGAGCACAGACCCCTTTTTTTCCGTCCTCGGATATCGGCACCGCCTCTTCTGAGGCGAAGTCGTTCAAGTTACTTCGTAAACACTACGTCTTGCAAGGAAGGCAGAGGAGGTTCTTGACGTGCGACCTGAATACTTCGTACTTTAGACTCCTTCGCACGAAGTAAGCGAACCTTAGTCCTACAGATTCTTACAAGTCAGTTCCCTCCTACCTGGAATCCCACAAGTGTATCTACATAGGCCTCGGTTCGTACGAAGTACGAACAAATGAATAGATTAGATGACCAAATGACTCCAACGAAGCATTTTCTCAGGCAAGGTTGGCACGAACCTCACCGCCTCGCCTCACCTCGCCTCGCCAGCTGCGAAGGAAAGCGGAAGGGAACATAATACAGATTAATACCTTCTGAACATTTTATTGGCCCCTGTTTGTTATCTCCGACTTTACTTGACCTTCATGCAAACAAGTACACTACTAGTAGCAGGAGCTCGCAATGTGGAGAAGGCCTCACTAACATGGGAGCTCTGCGTTCTAAACTAGTTTAATCAAACCAAGATGGCTTATGGAGGGATAGCCTCAATCAACCCTTGATGCCCTTTTCACGCCACACGGGCAGCGTGAAGAAAATCTGGACAGACGCTCATGTTCTGTAGCACATCCACCCCGAAGCGGGTCTTCGTCATGTATGCATTCACCCCAGGGCAGGCATACATCGCAGAGCTAGGCTAGGTGCCAGAGTCATGAACGGCTTAGTTTACCTTTGTACAACCGGTCTGTCTTTTCGGATATAAACTCCAATAGACTCTTACTTCGTACGTGACTTCATACGTGATGTATATCGTTGGGAAGGCCCACTCGCCCACCACGAAATTTAGTACGCTATCCCCAAGCCTTCGAACCGTATTTTGTGGGTATGGGATGCGGGAAGATGATGTAACCTTGCCAAGAACTGTTTCCCGTTGAGAGAAGGCAACGCAACGATTACGTGTAGCCATACCGAGGTAGATGTTTTCAAGAGGAACAGTTCTTTTTGATTTCAAAGTCATCTCCAGTCAGAAAGGTAGGCTTGTGGTGGTAGCGAAGGTCGACATTTTGAGCTTCATCCATGGACTTCATACTTCAACACACTCCCACTGAAATGAGAATCGACTTCAGTACGCATACAAAGGTACTTCGTACTTCATACAATTGATCCAGGGATCTGGGTGGTCAGGGGCCAAACGGGAAAAGACCCGAATTAGGGTTGCGTCACGAACCATTGAAGATGGACGTGGTGGACCCCTTCCCAGGGTTCGACAGGGATTCGCCCCTTAAAAAGATTGAACGACTCCGCTCCAGGTGCCCGAAGTATTTTTACACTCCTCCCTGGTCCGTAGTGGGAGATGGAGAAAAGAATTGGGGGTAATATTACCTTCTTCCCTTTGGAGCTATCGATTGTGATGGCTCTTCGAGTCCAATCGTGATGATTTTCTTTCGTAATTAGGTCAACTTGGTGACAGAAGTCGGGGTTCTTTGGAAGCGACTACAGATCCCTGGCAAGACTGGCCTGGCCACCTACCATTGGGCGTCACTCTCATGAAGTAAAATTATCGTCGGAATTCAACACTACCAAGCTGGCGAAATCCAACCAAATCTACCAGGATATAAACGACCCATTTCCCACGAAGCATGCCATCAGGAACGGACTTCTGGCATGTCAATGTCGCCTCCAGTATGTGCGCTCCCAAGGTTTGTGGGGACTCTGCTTATTTCTAGGCACCACTCCGTACGGGCTGTCTGGGCAGAGTAAGGAGGAATGACCCCATCGCTCGAGGCTAGTGGGTGACGACAATGTACGAAGTAAACCATTGGAAGAGAAGGTTTAAAATCGAATGGGACCTTTTGCCTATGAGCTGGTGGCTCCAGCATTTCTTCATCGTCAAGTCTTGTCCTTTACAAGTCTTCCCATCCACCTACTTTGTCCTTTGTCCTCCGTCGGCATTACCATGTACGAAGTAATATTCCTACCATCCGTTGGGGGTTACCTTGGGTTTGGTTTTCCCAACTTCTTGGGACCGGTTCGACGAGCCGTGCCCGATGCCTCAATAGTCAAGACTAGTAGTGTACTTACCTTAGTATTTCGTGTAATAGTAACCAGAGTTAGGAATTTCATCCAGGTTCACTTTACTGGGACAGGTCCTCCGAGATCCCCCTCATACCTGTGTAGCACCTTTCCTTCTGCACGATGACGTGTATCTCTGCGCTCGCATTAACAGGTCAATAGTCGACAGCCGACATCGTCTCAGGTATGCACGCATAACTCGTTTGCATTGGGCTGTGGTCTCCGGCACTCTGGTCTCTGGTTAATCTTGTGGATCTGGATTTGACGCGCCCTCCGCCCCGCTCCGCCTGTCCGCGCCCACGGATTCGGCAAGTTAATCTTGAAACCCTTCGTCTGTCCGAAAAGCAAATGGGAGATTACTTCGTCCTTCACCGACTTGGCCCCCGCTCCCCGCTCCCCGCTCCTCGATCTCCTGTTCATGCGGAATGCGGAATTAGCTGAACTTCACTAAAGTTTTTAGCACCAGATCTAGCGGAGTTCGGTTGGGGTTTGGGGGGATTAACCTTATTGATCAATCTAATGAAAGGAAAATGCCGTGGGCTATCGGCTAGCGCACCGAACACAACCAAAAGGCAAAAGGAAATCACTGGGGCGGTTCGATCGGATCTCGCTCTACGCTATCAATATTGACGATCACTGGGGCCGCTATCGACCCCTAGATCGAAGACTGTTGCCAGCCAGCACTGAGTCGATCTGATCAAGAACTCACCCAACCTAGTTGTCGCGTTCACGTACCTCGGTACTCCTGTATCTAACTCATCACGACCATGACTGAGTTTCAGGACCATGATATCGAGCGGGATTTGATCGGTATTGGACAATCAGTACTGGCCCGCTGTGGCTTGCGCAATCGGTCCGTCATCCATCTGTGTGGGCGAAGGAGCGCCAGGCTTTCCAGACCAGTCTCAACTCATAGGAACAGGATTCAATACTCTGTACCTTCATACTTCAACTTCATCCAAGTAAATTTTTGATAATATTTGGGGGACCGAGTTCCACCACTCACGATAAAGTTCAAGTCATTCCAATCAGCTGGGAAAATGGAGACTGCGGAATTATTACTAGGTGTCTGTTGGTGCTGGCGATAATCTCCAAGTGAAATCTCGAGCTTGTTGTACGCTCGGTGTTTGCCGAAGCTGAAACGGAGGAGTCGGAGAAGCGATTCTAGTTTGCTTCGCCTTTCCATGGCTCTAGTGTCTACTCGTATTTCGTACGAAGTAGATACTTCATGCATCGGGATCCTCTTAGCCAAACAGGTCGGCGTGATTATTGATTGATTGACTCTATAGCATTTGATACCTTCCGACGTTGAGGGGGGAAAGTCAACAGCAGCCAAGCCAGCGTCGAGGCTGTCCACCACTTCATGAAAGAACGGTCAATGTGCATATGGCAAAAAGTAACGACTGGCCGAATCTTTGGCACAATCGTCACATATCAGTTTTTTTTTTTTTCCCCTTTTTATTCTCCTCTTGACAGAAGCCGCTGCTGCATGATGATATTTGTGTCACACAGCTATGGCGTTTCGAACCTTCTCTGAGAGCTTCCTTTCTTCAGCGGCTTCTCCCGCTCCAGCCCCCGGACAGGATGAGAAATGAAAAAATTCAGAGATTGATGGATCAATGGATCCTGTTCCCCTTTTACCGGCGACTGACGCCTCGACTCTGTAATCCGAAAAACTGGATGGTGGGTGTCATCCATAAAAGTCCATTCAAGCTTGGGGCAGGAGTTCTTGCATGGACTTATGAAACAGCCTGGTGCACCATTGCTTAGCAGAAGGATCGTCCTGAAATTGATCATTGATCCTTATTCCCAAGCCATCGGGCGTCGTTCCCAACCTGCGGACCGGAATTCCAGCGACCTTCCATTTTCCTCCTACTACAAGCCTCTGCATGCGAACCTCTCTGACCTCTAAATAATAACACAATACTCTACACAGGTAGAGGAAGGATGAGCATTAAAAAAATTAATACCACTTCTCTTCCATTTTTTTTTTACAGATCCTTTTTTCTCCCTTCCTTGTTACTTCTGTCCTCTCCTTGAGACGGATCTGAGATTGTTGTCCAGACTCCATCTCGCAGCAGCCTGGCGCGTCAACCCCCCAGACTGGGCGCCAGGAGACCCTTGCTTTCAACGGGCGCCTTCTCGGTCCGTGAGGAAATCCTGCCTACTGAGTTGAGAAGAGTGAGAGAACGAAGAGACATTTGCAACTCATAATACTCACCCCTCCCCGGAAGGATATCCATACAAGTACCTTCCAAACTCGGTCGACAGAGAAGAGATCACACCTCCGTTCCGATGCAGAACCATGATGGACAGCCTCCCAAACTTGCAGAAGATCATGAACTAGTTTAATGAGCAAGCATCCATCTCCGACAACTCGCATAACCACTAGCATCCACAGCGGCATAGCCCTGATTCTTGACCGAGGTGGAAAAAGAAGCCAGAGAACTCGTACTTTCTCTCTCCATGTGATGCGATCTAAACCTTTTTTCTGCCACGGTGAGCTGAGCGGTGGGAGATAGTAGTCTGAGGTCTGTGAGACTACAGCTACATCAATCTCTGACACGCTAGCAAGGACATAGACACGATACCTTTTGTTAGCCTTCGTTGTTCCAAGCGGTCCTAAGTCCGAGTCCGGGTCTAAGTTGGTTTCCTTGCATCTTTGTCAGCACAACCCCTTCATTGTTTTTGTTCACCAGGATTTGATAGCTTCACCTGTTTGCTGAGACTCGGGATGTTTTGGGGGGAGAATTCTTCCTTGAGCCCTGCAACGCAAGGGTCTGGTTTTTCTTGCCGCCCGAGCCTTGTCGCGTCCATCTCGGTTTCCGGATTATCGAGATCGAGCACGGGATACCCGACAGATTGTTGGTGCTGAACGATCCTTGAAGCAGTCGAACCCGGTCTCTGTGTTTCGGTTACTCATACGAAGTAGACTCTTGAGCAGACTAGGCTTGGTCACGCTACTGCAAGGAGCTCATTGTGGGAGTTCACGGAGACCCCAAGAAGGCAACTAAACCTGGGCCGGCAAAATTCGCGAAAATAGCTTCCTGGGGAAGATCCACATTCTTCCTTGTGGTACTCCGGCTCACAGACTCAAAAGGAACGCCGCCATTACTCCCAAGGCCGCAGAGCAGAGTCAGCGGTCGATGGTATCCCTGCCCTTGTGGATAAAACTTTGAGGGGCGGGACTTACAGCTCCTCGAGCCTTCCGATCGTACTTTAAGCCGGCCCTTCTTATATGATGATTTTGTAGCTTTGCCCCGTGGTAAAGAATTCTCCGGCTCGCTACAGCTCCGTCCCAGGATGTCTTAATCTTGGTTGCGGGACATTTATTTACGAGTGGCGGGAAACAGCTTCACCGCTGCCTCAAAACGCCGGCCTGAGCCATAATTTGAGCAGGACGCCCGTCAGTCTCGGTAACAGTTCTATCCGCGCGGGTTCCCAGCTGATGGGAGGTTTGTGTCTATAGGATTAGGGTTCTGGACGAGGCGACTTTCAAACTTACCTTCTGTGAATTACCGCCGACACTTTCCACGTTCCACTTTCCACTTTCCATCGAGCTCACGGAGTAAGCGTTCTCCTGCTCTTTGATGTTGGTGATCTTCTACTTGACAGCGTATGTTGCTTTCCCCGACGTCTTGTTGTACTAGGCGAGCCTCTAAACCCTACGAATTACTCTGAGGGAATCGGACACTGATGCTAAGTTTCCACCTGCTCCGACAATAGATCTCCCTAACGAGACAATGCTCGCCCGATATCCAGTTCCCTGAGAGACTTGAGTCGGAACGGGAGATGACACTAGGACGCATATTTCGTTTCAGGGCTAGTAGAACCACGAGGGGACTTGACCGCATGAAAATCTTAACGTCTGCGTCCTCCCATTGACAAGCACACGGAGATCCATTCCATCGTCCCCTGAAATACCCACGTTCTATCTCTGAGACAAGAATAGTTGCCCCCAATGGAAGTATTCGAATATCAAGAGGACATTCTTTATATGCTAGAGAGGCATGAGCTTGATCTGAGTTGCTCAGTGAAGTAGAGACGCAGTGTATGTAATATCATTGATGCTCATACCGACCTCCCTCTGCCCTCTCTCCTTTCCCCTTTCACTCAACCATTATCTCTCTCTCTCTCTCCCTCCCCCTATCTCTCCCCGGATAGTGGCCGCGATGAACAACATGCGAGCCTGACTAATATCTGAGGCTTAGGTGTTCAGGCCCCTAGTCGCTTCATGGTTCCGAACCATCTCTACGAGGTCGTTAATGCTCCTCAATAGAGTACACAAGAAAACGTGCAATGCCGTCAATCCGGATCCAAAGACTTCCGCGTTGATTTCGCAAGAACCGATGATCGGATGGCTAAACTCGAGCAAGCGGGCGAGGATTTTCACATAATATCAATATCATACCCCGTGGCTTCACATGCTTCGTTTCTCCATTTACTTAGTCATCGATCCACCCCTAGGGGCTCTCGAGGCAGACTCAACGAACAGAATAGTTATCCAGAGGTGCCAGCGATTGTAAAAGAACCTTGACTAGACTCGGAGTCTCGGGGCGCAGGAAACTAGAAAAGCCTTCTCCGCCGTGATCAAGGGGTCTTTTCGTCTTCGCTTGACTTGGCTCTATCGAGGTAGGCTATGCAGGAAGCATCGATATCGGGACCTCGGGAGGGAAGCCGGTTGCGTTATCCAACCTCGAGAAGAAGATCAATGGATGGATATTACGGATAGAAACTCCCCACAAAAGAACTAAGCTATTATCCCACTTACGATTCCTCCTACAGCTCTTGAGGTCAAGGCAGCTCTGTCTAGCGGAAACGATGAGCTTCAATGCTACTCTATAGGACGAAGTTTGAGGTTAGGGACGACGGGGAACGGCATCCAGAACCATCACCGATGTGGTGTTAGCGGCATCGACTGGTGAATTCCAGAATCTATCGGGGTCGTCTAAGTCGGCTATATACGCCGACGGTCACGTATCAACACTGAGAGATTGAATCCACAGGAATAAGGGAGTTTCAGAATTCAGAATTCTTGGTGCGGATGTAATAGCTGTTAGATATTGCGGATGCTGAAGCTGCAATGATCTAGTGACCACCTAGATTGATAAGAGGCAGTGACACGGGGGTCATTCAGGTCAGCCAGGCGGCAGGAGCACGAGGAAAAGAGAACATTGAACCATCTGCATCGTATTTTCGGTCAGCGTTAGGTTGTTCCGGACTGTAAGGCGCTTCCCGGTTTTTGGGAATCACCCAAGGTCCTTCATACTTCCAGCCTTTCCAGCTTCTGTAAACATTCAAGACTTCCTTTGTCTGCGCCTCTAGTTGGAACACATTTTTTCTTTCTCTTTTTTTGCCTCTTGTCTGGATAAAGCGTGGCGAACAGCCATCATCGTTTCTGCCAAGCTCTGGGAATTAGCTCTGCTCCATCAGCGCGGAGCGTAAAACGGTTGGTCGCGAAGCGAGAAATCAAAGCTGTCCAACTTTGCAAGGACCAAAATAGCATCCAAGGGGTCAATTCAACGGTCCGCCATCACTGCATCTCCCGAACTGCGGACATGCAGATATGAGCAGGCCACATCATCTATACCCGCTCACTTCTCGATAATCCATCCCCAGGACCCTCAGCTCGTATGTTGCTCCATCTCCTCGCTGTCCGAACATGTCGTTGAAAGGATAAAATCCAGCCAATGAGCAGAGTTGGCGCCGACGAATTTCGCCAAGCTCTTTGGGCTTGGGACCGGCGCCAAACGATTGGACAGAAGCAACGCAAGTCGAAAGACCCCCTTGCTTGAATTGCTTGACTTGCTTGCCAATTCTGTCAATCACCTCAATTTAGAAGCGGGCACGAGCAGCAGTGGGGACGGAGAAGCACCAACCGGTGGGACGACGACTGTTGCTTTAGCCCCAAGTCCAGAGGCAGGTGACGTTCGCGGGGGCTCGAATTGATTCAAGCTCTCGAGACGTTCGAGACCAGCAGCCAGTAAGAGATAGGAGGAAGGAGAGTTGCAGCTTGGCGCGAGAGAGTGCAGGCTGGTGTTCGTGGGCAGGCGATGAAGAATGAAGAAGGACCCGTGCTGTTTCCAACCCTTTCTTGTCTCGATTTCTCGTCTTCTCACGAATCCTGCACATCGAATCTTTTTCTTTTTTTTGTACTGCGTCACATTTCTAGAATCCCGCCGTAGCTTGCGCATCCGGGAAAATCCACCTGGGGGCCAAGACGAAGCTGCATTGAACTGTTCCTTTTCCTGCATCGGGAGCTGTTGGGGAGGCTGTGTACAACCTTAGCTGCGGGGTCCGTTTATTCATATTCAATCTATTGTCCTACGATCTTGATTTCTCTCTCTCTCCCCCTCGTTCTCTATCTTTCATTATCCTTATTCCGATCAGCTTTAATCCCTCTCCCGTTTACCCTGTATTTGTTCCTCTTTTTCGTTATTCTCTCTTCTCGGTCTTAATCGAACCTCCTCGAGCACCTTTAAAGCTGCGCATCCCGGGCCCCCCGATTCTAGCCCAGGTTGAAGCTCTACCAGCTACCATCACGAGCTGCCATTGAGCTCTGTTCCTAGCCTCATCATGTCGGCTCACTATTATCCCCGTAAGTTGCCCGATCCACGCAAGATTGACTTAGAAGTTATAAGGTTCCAAAAACTAACTGAGCTTTGTTCTCGAAATAGCTCCGCCTGGCGCGGCTTCATCAGGTCCGCATTGTCTTTCCCCCAACAGCCCGTTGTCTAGTAGTGATGATGGATGAGGGACATAACGCGCGATTCATTCGCATACTTACACCTCCCTCGCAGGCCAGCAAAAGAGCTACCCTCCACCGCCCATGTCCGCCCCAGCGCACAAGACCCAATTCTTCCCTCCTCCACCTCCAGCCAGCACAACCGTCCAAATACAATATCCCCCTCCGCCCGGCCAGTCCCCGTCTCCAAACCAGCATGCCCGAACTCAGTCGACGCACTACCCTCCTCCTCCCTCGACAGCCTCATCAACTACTGCAGCAGCGTCACCAGAACACTCGTCCCTCCCGATCCGCGCGGCGGCGACACCCGAGTCGGTGCCGTCCGCGAACCAGCAGCAGCAGCAGCAGTTTTCATCACCGCCCACCGCCGAGCAGTGGCCCGACGAGAAGGCGCAGTATGAAGAGCGGGAGGCGGAAGTCGAAGCGCAGCCGTTCCAGTTCGTCGGCGCGTCTACCATTGTCGACGACGTGGGGACTTTTAATGGAGGGAGTTATAGGATTAGCCATCGGGATTCGAATACCATTTTGACCGTCCAGTTGGCCATCAACTGTCCCTTCAACGCAAAGCCCGGTATGTGTGTTCTGTGAATGCTACTTTCAACAGACTCTGCGTATTATGGGCTAACATTAAACCTCGCCCTCAGGCACCATGATCGCCATGTCCCACTCCGTCATCCTCCGCGGCTCACTAAAGTTCAGCGTGAAGAAGCTCATGGCCGGCGGCGATTTCGGCCACTCCACCTTCATCGGTCCCGGCGAGGTCCTCCTCGGCCCTTCCATGCTCGGCGACATCACCACCATCCGCCTCACGGGGAAAGAGACCTGGTCCGTCGGCATGGACGCCTACCTCGCCTCGACCCAGGGCGTCATCCGCGACCATAAGCGCCAGGGCCTCACGAAGGCCATGTTCTCGGGTGAGAGTCTCTGGGTGTACAAGGTTAGCGGGACGGGGTTGCTTTGGATTACTAGCTTTGGCGCTATTATCCAGAAGACGGTACGCTTTTCTTCCCACACACACTTTTTTTTTTTTATTTTTAATCCCCGCCTTGGACCATTTCTTCTCATTGATATAACTAATACCTGGTATGGTAGCTCGCCGAGGGGGAAAAATACATTGTCGACAACGGCCACCTTGTCGCTTGGGATACCAAATACGTACTCGAGCGCGTAGCCTCGGGCGGTCTCATCTCAGGAATTGCTTCCGCCGAAGGTCTCGTTTGCAAATTTACTGGTCCCGGAACGGTGTATATGCAAACTCGCAATGCTGTGAGTTGTCTGTCATATATTGACTTAAACCCACACCCC